>BPLR01021719.1:0-170477 GCA_021605095.1 Caerostris extrusa | reverse complement strand
CCAGCAGGACCAGGCACTACTCCAGGCGCTGAGACTGGCCCAGATGGAAAGATAAATAAACTTGTGGTCCCAACTACAACTACCCCAAGAGGCCCACAAGGACCCGGCGGTATGCCATACTATCCACAAGGTCCAGGAGGCAGTCCGTTCAATCCATATGGACCCCAAGGACCAGGAGGACCAACCACTACTACTACTCCAGCACCAGTACCAGGCCCAGATGGTAGCCCCATTCAAGTTGTCCCTGCAGGACCAGGTACAACACCAGGAACTGTCACAGGTCCAGATGGTAAACCAAGGAAATTCATTGTCCCCAACGGTGCTTTTACAACACCAGGATCTATTCCCGGACCAGACGGAAAGCCTATTCCAGTAGAACCAGCAGGACCAGGCACTACTCCAGGAGCTGAGACTGGCCCAGATGGCAAGATAAATAAACTTGTGGTCCCAACTACAACTACCCCAAGAGGTCCACAAGGACCCGGTGGTATGCCTTACTATCCGCAAGGTCCAGGAGGCAATCCGTTTAATCCATTCGGACCCCGAGGACCAGGAGGACAAACTACTACTACTACTCCAGCACCAGTACCAGGCCCAGATGGTAGCCCCATACAAGTTGTCCCTGCAGGACCAGGTACAACACCAGGAACTGTCAAAGGTCCAGATGGTAAGCCGAGGAAATTCATTGTCCCCAACGGTGCATTTACAACACCAGGATCGATTCCCGGACCAGACGGAAAGCCTATTCCAGTGGAACCAGCAGGACCAGGCACTACTCCAGGCGCTGAGACTGGCCCAGATGGAAAGATAAATAAGCTTGTTGTCCCAACTACAACTACTCCAAGAGGACCACAAGGACCCGGCGGTATGCCTTACTATCCACAAGGTCCAGGAGGCAGTCCGTTCAATCCATACGGACCCCAAGGACCAGGAGGACCAACCACTACTACTACTCCAGCACCAGTACCAGGCCCAGATGGTAGCCCCATTCAAGTTGTCCCTGCAGGACCAGGTACAACACCAGGAACTGTCACAGGTCCAGATGGTAAACCAAGGAAATTCATTGTCCCCAACGGTGCATTTACAACACCAGGATCGATTCCCGGACCAGACGGAAAGCCTATTCCAGTAGAACCAGCAGGACCAGGCACTACTCCAGGCGCTGAGACTGGCCCAGATGGCAAGATAAATAAACTTGTGGTCCCAACTACAACTACCCCAAGAGGTCCACAAGGACCCGGTGGTATGCCTTACTATCCGCAAGGTCCAGGAGGCAGTCCGTTTAATCCATTCGGACCCCGAGGACCAGGAGGACAAACTACTACTACTACTCCAGCACCAGTACCAGGCCCAGATGGTAGCCCCATACAAGTTGTCCCTGCAGGACCAGGTACAACACCAGGAACTGTCACAGGTCCAGATGGTAAGCCGAGGAAATTCATTGTCCCCAACGGTGCATTTACAACACCAGGATCGATTCCCGGACCAGACGGAAAGCCTATTCCAGTGGAACCAGCAGGACCAGGCACTACTCCAGGCGCTGAGACTGGCCCAGATGGAAAGATAAATAAGCTTGTTGTCCCAACTACAACTACTCCAAGAGGACCACAAGGACCCGGCGGTATGCCTTACTATCCACAAGGTCCAGGAGGCAGTCCGTTCAATCCTTACGGACCCCAAGGACCAGGAGGACCAACCACTACTACTACTCCAGCACCAGTACCAGGCCCAGATGGTAGCCCCATTCAAGTTGTTCCTGCAGGACCAGGTACAACACCAGGAACTGTCACAGGTCCAGATGGTAAACCAAGGAAATTCATTGTCCCCAACGGTGCATTTACAACACCAGGATCGATTCCCGGACCAGACGGAAAGCCTATTCCAGTAGAACCAGCAGGACCAGGCACTACTCCAGGCGCTGAGACTGGCCCAGATGGCAAGATAAATAAACTTGTGGTCAAAACTACAACTACCCCAAGAGGCCCACAAGGACCCGGCGGTATGCCATACTATCCACAAGGTCCAGGAGGCAGTCCGTTCTATCCATATGGACCCCAAGGACCAGGAGGACCAACTACTACTACTACTCCAGCACCAGTACCAGGCCCAGATGGTAGCCCCATTCAAGTTGTCCCTGCAGGACCAGGTACAACACCAGGAACTGTCACAGGTCCAGATGGTAAACCAAGGAAATTCATTGTCCCCAACGGTGCTTTTACAACACCAGGATCTATTCCCGGACCAGACGGAAAGCCTATTCCAGTAGAACCAGCAGGACCAGGCACTACTCCAGGCGCTGAGACTGGCCCAGATGGCAAGATAAATAAACTTGTGGTCCCAACTACAACTACCCCAAGAGGTCCACAAGGACCCGGTGGTATGCCTTACTATCCGCAAGGTCCAGGAGGCAGTCCGTTTAATCCATTCGGACCCCGAGGACCAGGAGGACAAACTACTACTACTACTCCAGCACCAGTACCAGGCCCAGATGGTAGCCCCATACAAGTTGTCCCTGCAGGACCAGGTACAACACCAGGAACTGTCACAGGTCCAGATGGTAAGCCGAGGAAATTCATTGTCCCCAACGGTGCATTTACAACACCAGGATCGATTCCCGGACCAGACGGAAAGCCTATTCCAGTGGAACCAGCAGGACCAGGCACTACTCCAGGCGCTGAGACTGGCCCAGATGGAAAGATAAATAAGCTTGTTGTCCCAACTACAACTACTCCAAGAGGACCACAAGGACCCGGCGGTATGCCTTACTATCCACAAGGTCCAGGAGGCAGTCCGTTCAATCCATACGGACCCCAAGGACCAGGAGGACCAACCACTACTACTACTCCAGCACCAGTACCAGGCCCAGATGGTAGCCCAATTCAAGTTGTCCCTGCAGGACCAGGTACAACACCAGGAACTGTCACAGGTCCAGATGGTAAACCAAGGAAATTCATTGTCCCCAACGGTGCATTTACAACACCAGGATCGATTCCCGGACCAGACGGAAAGCCTATTCCAGTAGAACCAGCAGGACCAGGCACCACTCCAGGCGCTAAGACTGGCCCAGATGGCAAGATAAATAAACTTGTTGTCCAAACTACGACTACTCCAAGAGGTCCACAAGGACCTGGCGGTAGCCCATTCAACCCACAAGGACCAGGAGGCAATCCGTTTAATCCATATGGACCACAAGGACCAGGAGGACAAACCACTACTACTACTCCAGCACCAATACCAGGCCCAGATGGTAGCCCCATTCAAGTTGTCCCTGCAGGACCAGGTACAACACCAGGAACTGTCACAGGTCCAGATGGTAAACCAAAGAAATTCATTGTCCCGAACGGTGCATTTACAACACCAGGATCGATTCCCGGACCAGACGGAAAGCCTATTCCAGTGGAACCAGCAGGACCAGGCACTACTCCAGGCACTGTGACTGGCCCAGATGGAAAGATAAAAAATGTTATTGTCCCAACCACTCCTAAATCGCCAATTAGTAGCCAGGGAAAGAAAGGAACAGGAGAGAATCCAGGAGGATCCAATAATTCTATAGGACCTCTTCCTCAAACTACTACTACACCACAGTCCTTGCCAGGTCCCGATGGTACACCAATACCGGTGGTTCCGGCCGGTCCAGGTACAACTCCAGGAACTGTCACAGGTTCTGATGGAAAACCAAAGAAATTCGTTGTTCCCAGAGGAGCATTTACAACCCCAGGATCAGTTCCAGGACCCGATGGAAAACCTATTCCAGTTGAACCTGCAGGACCTGGAACCACACCAGGCTTCCAAACAGGCCCTGATGGTAAAATCAATAAAGTCGTTGTCCAAACTACCACTACTCCTAAAGGACCTGGAGGCCTTCCAGGCAATCCATACGGACCAGGATTCAATTTCATGACACCAGCAACAACTCCAACACCTGTACCAGGTCCCGATGGTAATCCAATACAGATAGTGCCAGCAGGTCCAGGTACTACTCCAGGAACTGTCACAGGCCCTGATGGAAAACCAAAGAAATTCATTGTTCCCAGAGGAGCATTTACAACCCCAGGATCAGTTCCAGGCCCCGATGGAAAACCCATTCCAGTTGAACCTGCAGGACCCGGCACCACTCCAGGCTTCCAAACAGGCCCTGATGGTAAAATCAATAAAGTCGTAGTCCCAACTACCACCACTCCTCAAGGACCTGGAGGCCAGCCAGGCAATCCATTCGGACCAGGATTCAATTTCATGACACCAGCAACAACTCCAACACCTGTACCAGGTCCCGATGGTAATCCAATACAGATAGTGCCAGCAGGTCCAGGTACTACTCCAGGAACTGTCACAGGCCCTGATGGAAAACCAAAGAAATTCATTGTTCCCAGAGGAGCATTTACAACCCCAGGATCAGTTCCAGGCCCCGATGGAAAACCCATTCCAGTAGAACCTGCAGGACCCGGTACCACACCAGGCTTCCAAACAGGCCCTGATGGTAAAATCAATAAAGTCGTAGTCCCAACTACCACTACTCCTCAAGGACCTGGAGGCCAGCCTGGCAATCCATATGGACCAGGATTCAATTTCATGACACCAGCAACAACTCCAACACCTGTACCAGGTCCCGATGGTAATCCAATACAGATTGTTCCAGCAGGTCCAGGTACTACTCCAGGAACTGTCACAGGCCCTGATGGAAAACCAAAGAAATTCATTGTTCCCAGAGGAGCATTTACAACCCCAGGATCAGTTCCAGGCCCCGATGGAAAACCAATTCCAGTTGAACCTGCTGGACCCGGTACCACACCAGGCTTCCAAACAGGCCCTGATGGTAAAATCAATAAAGTCGTAGTCCCAACTACCACCACTCCTCAAGGACCTGGAGGCCAGCCAGGCAATCCATTCGGACCAGGATTCAACTTCATGACACCAGCAACAACTCCAACACCTGTACCAGGTCCCGATGGTAATCCAATACAGATAGTGCCAGCAGGTCCAGGTACTACTCCAGGAACTGTCACAGGCCCTGATGGAAAACCAAAGAAATTCATTGTTCCCAGAGGAGCATTTACAACCCCAGGATCAGTTCCAGGCCCCGATGGAAAACCCATTCCAGTTGAACCTGCAGGACCCGGCACCACACCAGGCTTCCAAACAGGCCCTGATGGTAAAATCAATAAAGTCGTAGTCCCAACTACCACTACTCCTCAAGGACCTGGAGGCCAGCCTGGCAATCCATATGGACCAGGATTCAATTTCATGACACCAGCAACAACTCCAACACCTGTACCAGGTCCCGATGGTAATCCAATACAGATTGTTCCAGCAGGTCCAGGTACTACTCCAGGAACTGTCACAGGCCCTGATGGAAAACCAAAGAAATTCATTGTTCCCAGAGGAGCATTTACAACCCCAGGATCAGTTCCAGGCCCCGATGGAAAACCAATTCCAGTTGAACCTGCTGGACCCGGAACCACACCAGGCTTCCAAACAGGCCCTGATGGTAAAATCAATAAAGTCGTAGTCCCAACTACCACCACTCCTCAAGGACCTGGAGGCCAGCCAGGCAATCCATTCGGACCAGGATTCAATTTCATGACACCAGCAACAACTCCAACACCTGTACCAGGACCCGATGGTAATCCAATACAGATAGTGCCAGCAGGTCCAGGTACTACTCCAGGAACTGTCACAGGTCCTGATGGAAAACCAAAGAAATTCATTGTTCCCAGAGGAGCATTTACAACCCCAGGATCAGTTCCAGGCCCCGATGGAAAACCCATTCCAGTTGAACCTGCAGGACCCGGAACCACACCAGGCTTCCAAACAGGCCCTGATGGTAAAATCAATAAAGTCGTAGTCCCAACTACCACCACTCCTCAAGGACCTGGAGGCCAGCCAGGCAATCCATTCGGACCAGGATTCAATTTCATGACACCAGCAACAACTCCAACACCTGTACCAGGTCCCGATGGTAATCCAATACAGATAGTGCCAGCAGGTCCAGGTACTACTCCAGGAACTGTCACAGGCCCTGATGGAAAACCAAAGAAATTCATTGTTCCCAGAGGAGCATTTACAACCCC
This sequence comes from Caerostris extrusa, assembly GCA_021605095.1. NCBI lineage: Eukaryota > Metazoa > Arthropoda > Arachnida > Araneae > Araneidae > Caerostris > Caerostris extrusa. The sequence continues at coordinate 164,409 of BPLR01021719.1, read as the reverse complement.
AGGATCTGTTCCAGGCCCCGATGGAAAACCCATTCCAGTTGAACCTGCAGGACCCGGAACCACACCAGGCTTCCAAACAGGCCCTGATGGTAAAATCAATAAAGTCGTAGTCCCAACTACCACCACTCCTCAAGGACCTGGAGGCCAGCCAGGCAATCCATTCGGACCAGGATTCAATTTCATGACACCAGCAACAACTCCAACACCTGTACCAGGACCCGATGGTAATCCAATACAGATAGTGCCAGCAGGTCCAGGTACTACTCCAGGAACTGTCACAGGTCCTGATGGAAAACCAAAGAAATTCATTGTTCCCAGAGGAGCATTTACAACCCCAGGATCAGTTCCAGGCCCCGATGGAAAACCCATTCCAGTTGAACCTGCAGGACCCGGAACCACACCAGGCTTCCAAACAGGACCTGATGGTAAAATCAATAAAGTCATAGTCCCAACTACCACTACTCCTCAAGGACCTGGAGGCCAGCCCGGCAATCCATATGGACCAGGATTCAATTTCATGACACCAGCAACAACTCCAACACCTGTACCAGGTCCCGATGGTAATCCAATACAGATTGTTCCAGCAGGTCCAGGTACTACTCCAGGAACTGTCACAGGCCCTGATGGAAAACCAAAGAAATTCATTGTTCCCAGAGGAGCATTTACAACCCCAGGATCTGTTCCAGGCCCCGATGGAAAACCCATTCCAGTTGAACCTGCTGGACCCGGTACCACACCAGGCTTCCAAACAGGCCCTGATGGTAAAATCAATAAAGTCGTAGTCCCAACTACCACCACTCCTCAAGGACCTGGAGGCCAGCCAGGCAATCCATTCGGACCAGGATTCAACTTCATGACACCAGCAACAACTCCAACACCTGTACCAGGTCCCGATGGTAATCCAATACAGATAGTGCCAGCAGGTCCAGGTACTACTCCAGGAACTGTCACGGGTCCTGATGGAAAACCAAAGAAATTCATTGTTCCCAGAGGAGCATTTACAACCCCAGGATCAGTTCCAGGCCCCGATGGAAAACCCATTCCAGTTGAACCTGCAGGACCCGGAACCACACCAGGCTTCCAAACAGGTCCTGATGGTAAAATCAATAAAGTCGTAGTCCCAACTACCACTACTCCTCAAGGACCTGGAGGCCAGCCCGGCAATCCATACGGACCAGGATTCAATTTCATGACACCAGCAACAACTCCAACACCTGTACCAGGTCCCGATGGTAATCCAATACAGATTGTTCCAGCAGGTCCAGGTACTACTCCAGGAACTGTCACAGGCCCTGATGGAAAACCAAAGAAATTCATTGTTCCCAGAGGAGCATTTACAACCCCAGGATCAGTTCCAGGCCCCGATGGAAAACCAATTCCAGTTGAACCTGCTGGACCCGGTACCACACCAGGCTTCCAAACAGGCCCTGATGGTAAAATCAATAAAGTCGTAGTCCCAACTACCACCACTCCTCAAGGACCTGGAGGCCAGCCAGGCAATCCATTCGGACCAGGATTCAATTTCATGACACCAGCAACAACTCCAACACCTGTACCAGGTCCCGATGGTAATCCAATACAGATAGTGCCAGCAGGTCCAGGTACTACTCCAGGAACTGTCACAGGCCCTGATGGAAAACCAAAGAAATTCATTGTTCCCAGAGGAGCATTTACAACCCCAGGATCAGTTCCAGGCCCCGATGGAAAACCCATTCCAGTTGAACCTGCAGGACCCGGAACCACACCAGGCTTCCAAACAGGCCCTGATGGTAAAATCAATAAAGTCGTAGTCCCAACTACCACCACTCCTCAAGGACCTGGAGGCCAGCCCGGCAATCCATATGGACCAGGATTCAATTTCATGACACCAGCAACAACTCCAACACCTGTACCAGGTCCCGATGGTAATCCAATACAGATTGTTCCAGCAGGTCCAGGTACTACTCCAGGAACTGTCACAGGCCCTGATGGAAAACCAAAGAAATTCATTGTTCCCAGAGGAGCATTTACAACCCCAGGATCAGTTCCAGGCCCCGATGGAAAACCAATTCCAGTTGAACCTGCTGGACCCGGAACCACACCTGGCTTCCAAACAGGCCCTGATGGTAAAATCAATAAAGTCGTAGTCCCAACTACCACCACTCCTCAAGGACCTGGAGGCCAGCCAGGCAATCCATTCGGACCAGGATTCAATTTCATGACACCAGCAACAACTCCAACACCTGTACCAGGACCCGATGGTAATCCAATACAGATAGTGCCAGCAGGTCCAGGTACTACTCCAGGAACTGTCACAGGCCCTGATGGAAAACCAAAGAAATTCATTGTTCCCAGAGGAGCATTTACAACCCCAGGATCAGTTCCAGGCCCCGATGGAAAACCCATTCCAGTTGAACCTGCAGGACCCGGAACCACACCAGGCTTCCAAACAGGACCTGATGGTAAAATCAATAAAGTCGTAGTCCCAACTACCACTACTCCTCAAGGACCTGGAGGCCAGCCTGGCAATCCATATGGACCAGGATTCAATTTCATGACACCAGCAACAACTCCAACACCTGTACCAGGTCCCGATGGTAATCCAATACAGATTGTTCCAGCAGGTCCAGGTACTACTCCAGGAACTGTCACAGGCCCTGATGGAAAACCAAAGAAATTCATTGTTCCCAGAGGAGCATTTACAACCCCAGGATCTGTTCCAGGCCCCGATGGAAAACCCATTCCAGTTGAACCTGCTGGACCCGGTACCACACCTGGCTTCCAAACAGGCCCTGATGGTAAAATCAATAAAGTCGTAGTCCCAACTACCACCACTCCTCAAGGACCTGGAGGCCAGCCAGGCAATCCATTCGGACCAGGATTCAACTTCATGACACCAGCAACAACTCCAACACCTGTACCAGGTCCCGATGGTAATCCAATACAGATAGTGCCAGCAGGTCCAGGTACTACTCCAGGAACTGTCACAGGTCCTGATGGAAAACCAAAGAAATTCATTGTTCCCAGAGGAGCATTTACAACCCCAGGATCAGTTCCAGGCCCCGATGGAAAACCCATTCCAGTTGAACCTGCAGGACCCGGCACCACACCAGGCTTCCAAACAGGTCCTGATGGTAAAATCAATAAAGTCGTAGTCCCAACTACCACTACTCCTCAAGGACCTGGAGGCCAGCCCGGCAATCCATACGGACCAGGATTCAATTTCATGACACCAGCAACAACTCCAACACCTGTACCAGGTCCCGATGGTAATCCAATACAGATAGTGCCAGCAGGTCCAGGTACTACTCCAGGAACTGTCACAGGCCCTGATGGAAAACCAAAGAAATTCATTGTTCCCAAAGGAGCATTTACAACCCCAGGATCTGTTCCAGGCCCCGATGGAAAACCCATTCCAGTTGAACCTGCAGGACCCGGTACCACACCAGGCTTCCAAACAGGCCCTGATGGTAAAATCAATAAAGTCGTAGTCCCAACTACCACCACTCCTCAAGGACCTGGAGGCCAGCCAGGCAATCCATTCGGACCAGGATTCAATTTCATGACACCAGCAACAACTCCAACACCTGTACCAGGTCCCGATGGTAATCCAATACAGATAGTGCCTGCAGGTCCAGGTACTACTCCAGGAACTGTCACAGGCCCTGATGGAAAACCAAAGAAATTCATTGTTCCCAGAGGAGCATTTACAACCCCAGGATCTGTGCCAGGCCCCGATGGAAAACCCATTCCAGTTGAACCTGCAGGACCCGGCACCACACCAGGCTTCCAAACAGGTCCTGATGGTAAAATCAATAAAGTCGTAGTCCCAACTACCACTACTCCTCAAGGACCTGGAGGCCAGCCCGGCAATCCATACGGACCAGGATTCAATTTCATGACACCAGCAACAACTCCAACACCTGTACCAGGTCCCGATGGTAATCCAATACAGATAGTGCCAGCAGGTCCAGGTACTACTCCAGGAACTGTCACAGGCCCTGATGGAAAACCAAAGAAATTCATTGTTCCCAAAGGAGCATTTACAACCCCAGGATCTGTTCCAGGCCCCGATGGAAAACCCATTCCAGTTGAACCTGCAGGACCCGGTACCACACCAGGCTTCCAAACAGGCCCTGATGGTAAAATCAATAAAGTCGTAGTCCCAACTACCACCACTCCTCAAGGACCTGGAGGCCAGCCAGGCAATCCATTCGGACCAGGATTCAATTTCATGACACCAGCAACAACTCCAACACCTGTACCAGGTCCCGATGGTAATCCAATACAGATAGTGCCTGCAGGTCCAGGTACTACTCCAGGAACTGTCACAGGCCCTGATGGAAAACCAAAGAAATTCATTGTTCCCAGAGGAGCATTTACAACCCCAGGATCTGTTCCAGGCCCCGATGGAAAACCCATTCCAGTTGAACCTGCAGGACCCGGTACCACACCAGGCTTCCAAACAGGCCCTGATGGTAAAATCAATAAAGTCGTAGTACCAACTACCACCACTCCTCAAGGACCTGGAGGCCAGCCCGGCAATCCATACGGACCTGGATTCAATTTCATGACACCAGCAACAACTCCAACACCTGTACCAGGTCCCGATGGTAATCCAATACAGATTGTTCCAGCAGGTCCAGGTACTACTCCAGGAACTGTCACAGGCCCTGATGGAAAACCAAAGAAATTCATTGTTCCTAGAGGAGCATTTACAACCCCAGGATCAGTTCCAGGCCCCGATGGAAAACCAATTCCAGTTGAACCTGCTGGACCCGGTACCACACCAGGCTTCCAAACCGGCCCTGATGGTAAAATCAATAAAGTCGTAGTCCCAACTACCACAACTCCTCAAGGACCTGGAGGCCAGCCAGGCAATCCATTCGGACCAGGATTCAATTTCATGACACCAGCAACAACTCCAACACCTGTACCAGGTCCCGATGGTAATCCAATACAGATAGTGCCAGCAGGTCCAGGTACTACTCCAGGAACTGTCACAGGCCCTGATGGAAAGCCAAAGAAATTCATTGTTCCCAGAGGAGCATTTACAACCCCAGGATCAGTTCCAGGCCCCGATGGAAAACCCATTCCAGTTGAACCTGCAGGACCCGGCACCACACCAGGCTTCCAAACAGGTCCTGATGGTAAAATCAATAAAGTCGTAGTCCCAACTACCACTACTCCTCAAGGACCTGGAGGCCAGCCCGGCAATCCATACGGACCAGGATTCAATTTCATGACACCAGCAACAACTCCAACACCTGTACCAGGTCCCGATGGTAATCCAATACAGATAGTGCCAGCAGGTCCAGGTACTACTCCAGGAACTGTCACAGGCCCTGATGGAAAACCAAAGAAATTCATTGTTCCCAAAGGAGCATTTACAACCCCAGGATCTGTTCCAGGCCCCGATGGAAAACCCATTCCAGTTGAACCTGCAGGACCCGGTACCACACCAGGCTTCCAAACAGGCCCTGATGGTAAAATCAATAAAGTAGTAGTCCCAACTACCACCACTCCTCAAGGACCTGGAGGCCAGCCAGGCAATCCATTCGGACCAGGATTCAATTTCATGACACCAGCAACAACTCCAACACCTGTACCAGGTCCCGATGGTAATCCAATACAGATAGTGCCAGCAGGTCCAGGTACTACTCCAGGAACTGTCACAGGCCCTGATGGAAAACCAAAGAAATTCATTGTTCCCAGAGGAGCATTTACAACCCCAGGATCAGTTCCAGGCCCCGATGGAAAACCCATTCCAGTTGAACCTGCAGGACCCGGCACCACACCAGGCTTCCAAACAGGTCCTGATGGTAAAATCAATAAAGTCGTAGTCCCAACTACCACTACTCCTCAAGGACCTGGAGGCCAGCCCGGCAATCCATACGGACCAGGATTCAATTTCATGACACCAGCAACAACTCCAACACCTGTACCAGGTCCCGATGGTAATCCAATACAGATAGTGCCAGCAGGTCCAGGTACTACTCCAGGAACTGTCACAGGCCCTGATGGAAAACCAAAGAAATTCATTGTTCCCAGAGGAGCATTTACAACCCCAGGATCTGTTCCAGGCCCCGATGGAAAACCCATTCCAGTTGAACCTGCTGGACCCGGTACCACACCAGGCTTCCAAACCGGCCCTGATGGTAAAATCAATAAAGTCGTAGTCCCAACTACCACAACTCCTCAAGGACCTGGAGGCCAGCCAGGCAATCCATTCGGACCAGGATTCAATTTCATGACACCAGCAACAACTCCAACACCTGTACCAGGTCCCGATGGTAATCCAATACAGATAGTGCCAGCAGGTCCAGGTACTACTCCAGGAACTGTCACAGGCCCTGATGGAAAGCCAAAGAAATTCATTGTTCCCAGAGGAGCATTTACAACCCCAGGATCAGTTCCAGGCCCCGATGGAAAACCCATTCCAGTTGAACCTGCAGGACCCGGCACCACACCAGGCTTCCAAACAGGTCCTGATGGTAAAATCAATAAAGTCGTAGTCCCAACTACCACTACTCCTCAAGGACCTGGAGGCCAGCCCGGCAATCCATACGGACCAGGATTCAATTTCATGACACCAGCAACAACTCCAACACCTGTACCAGGTCCCGATGGTAATCCAATACAGATAGTGCCAGCAGGTCCAGGTACTACTCCAGGAACTGTCACAGGCCCTGATGGAAAACCAAAGAAATTCATTGTTCCCAAAGGAGCATTTACAACCCCAGGATCTGTTCCAGGCCCCGATGGAAAACCCATTCCAGTTGAACCTGCAGGACCCGGTACCACACCAGGCTTCCAAACAGGCCCTGATGGTAAAATCAATAAAGTAGTAGTCCCAACTACCACCACTCCTCAAGGACCTGGAGGCCAGCCAGGCAATCCATTCGGACCAGGATTCAATTTCATGACACCAGCAACAACTCCAACACCTGTACCAGGTCCCGATGGTAATCCAATACAGATAGTGCCAGCAGGTCCAGGTACTACTCCAGGAACTGTCACAGGCCCTGATGGAAAGCCAAAGAAATTCATTGTTCCCAGAGGAGCATTTACAACCCCAGGATCAGTTCCAGGCCCCGATGGAAAACCCATTCCAGTTGAACCTGCAGGACCCGGCACCACACCAGGCTTCCAAACAGGTCCTGATGGTAAAATCAATAAAGTCGTAGTCCCAACTACCACTACTCCTCAAGGACCTGGAGGCCAGCCCGGCAATCCATACGGACCAGGATTCAATTTCATGACACCAGCAACAACTCCAACACCTGTACCAGGTCCCGATGGTAATCCAATACAGATAGTGCCAGCAGGTCCAGGTACTACTCCAGGAACTGTCACAGGCCCTGATGGAAAACCAAAGAAATTCATTGTTCCCAGAGGAGCATTTACAACCCCAGGATCTGTTCCAGGCCCCGATGGAAAACCCATTCCAGTTGAACCTGCAGGACCCGGTACCACACCAGGCTTCCAAACAGGCCCTGATGGTAAAATCAATAAAGTCGTAGTCCCAACTACCACCACTCCTCAAGGACCTGGAGGCCAGCCAGGCAATCCATTCGGACCAGGATTCAATTTCATGACACCAGCAACAACTCCAACACCTGTACCAGGTCCCGATGGTAATCCAATACAGATAGTGCCAGCAGGTCCAGGTACTACTCCAGGAACTGTCACAGGCCCTGATGGTAACCCCGTTAAATTTATTGTGCCTAATGGTGCATTTACAACACCAGGATCTGTCCCAGGTCCTGATGGAAAACCCATTCCAGTAGAACCTGCAGGACCCGGAACCACTCCAGGCTTCCAAACAGGCCCTGATGGTAAAATCAATAAAATTGTTGTCCCAACTACCACAACTCCTCAAGGACCTGGAGGGCAGCCATACAATCCATTCGGACCAGGATTCAATTTCATGACTCCAGCAACAACTCCGACACCTGTACCAGGTCCCAATGGTAATCCAATACAGATAGTCCCAGCAGGTCCAGGTACAACTCCAGGAACTGTCACTGGACCTGATGGAAATCCCGTTAAATTTATTATTCCGACCGGGGCTTTTACAACTCCAGGAACCGTCCCAGGTCCTGATGGAAAACCCATTCCAGTTGAACCTGCCGGACCCGGAACAACACCAGGCTTTCAAACAGGCCCTGATGGAAAAATTAATAAAATTGTTGTACCCACTACACCAGGTTATCCAGGATTTCAATTTATAACACCAAAACCAATTAAAGGTCCGAGGGGAAAACCTATTCAAATTGTTCCTGCTAGACCTGGTACCACTCCAGGAACGGTCACAGGTCCTGATGGGTATCCAATAAGATTTGTTGTCCCACAAGGGGCATTCACTACTCCTGGATCTATTCCTGGACCTAATGGAAAGCCTATCCATGTCGAACCGGCTGGACCGGGAACTACTCCTGGAGCCAAAACTGGTCCTGATGGAGATATTGACAGCATTATTTTGCCTTCAACTCCAAAATCAACCCAACCAGCTTACCAATTTCAATTTCAAACGCCCAAACCTGTTAAAGGACCTGGAGGAAAACCTATCCAAATAGTTCCAGCTGGTCCAGGTACTACTCCAGGTATTGTTACCGGACCCGATGGACAGCCAATAGAATTTATTGTCCCATACGGAGCATTTACTACTCCTGGTTCTATCCCTGGACCTAATGGAAAACCTATTCATGTTGGTCCAGCTGGTCCCGGAACTACACCAGGGGCTAAAACTGATTCTGATGGTGATATAGATAGTATTGAATTACCTTCCACTCCGAAGGGACCAGGACTTGGATTCCAATTCCAATTTCAAACTCCAAGGCCGATTTCTGGACCCGAAGGTAGACCAATTCAAATTATCCCAGCTGGTCCAGGTACTACACCGGGTGTAGTTACTGGCCCTGATGGAAAACCAGTAGAATTTATAGTTCCCTATGGAGCATTCACCACACCTGGTTCTATTCCTGGACCACACGGAAAGCCTGTACGTGTTGGACCATCTGGTCCTGGAACTACTCCTGGTGCTGAAACTGATTCTGATGGTGATATAGATAATATTATATTACCTTCCACAGTCAGGGGTCCAGGACCAGCACCCGGTTTCCGATATCAATTCCAGACCCCAAGGCCAATTCAAGGACCTAAAGGCAGACCACTTCAAATTGTACCAGCTGGTCCAGGCACCACGCCCGGAACTGTTACTGGACCGGATGGAAAACCAGTAAAATTCATTGTTCCCAATGGTGCATTCACTACACCAGGTTCTATACCTGGACCTGATGGAAAACCCATTCATGTTCAGCCTGCTGGACCTGGAACCACTCCAGGAGCAATAACAGATTCCGATGGAGACGTAGTACAAATATTTTTACCAAGCACTCCAGCTCCTAAACCTGTATATCCAACGACTCCTACTGCTATAACTGGACCTAAAGGAAATCCGATTGTTATTTATCCTGCTGGACCAGGAACAACACCCGGAACAGTGACAGGGCCAGATGGCAAACCAACGCAGTTTATAGTGCCATTAGGGGCTTTCACCACTCCAGGTTCGTTCCCGGGACCTGATGGAAAACCAATACCCGTCGAACCAGCTGGTCCAGGCACCACACCAGGAGCAGTAACGGGTCCAGATGGAAAAATAAATAGAATTTATTTGCCAACAACTCCTAGTCCACTATCAAACAAACCACAATTTCCACGTACCACAACAGCAGTACCTGGTCCCGGACCTCAACCTCTCCAGATCGTACCTGCGGGCCCTGGAACTACTCCTGGAACTGTTACTGGACCAGACGGAAGGCCAACAAAATTCATTGTTCCCAATGGTGCATTCTCTACTCCAGGTTCCATACCTGGTCCTGATGGAAAACCTATTCATGTTCAGCCTGCTGGACCTGGAACCACACCAGGAGCAATAACAGACTCTGATGGAGATGTAGTACAAATATTTTTGCCAAGTACTCCAGCGCCTAAACCTGTAAATCCAACGACACCTACAGCTATAACTGGACCTAAAGGAAATCCAATTGTTATCTATCCGGCTGGACCAGGAACAACACCTGGAACAGTGACAGGGCCAGATGGCAAACCTACACAGTTTATAGTACCATTAGGAGCTTTCTCTACTCCAGGTTCGATTCCTGGACCTGATGGAAAACCAATACCCGTCGAACCAGCTGGTCCAGGCACCACGCCAGGAACAGTAACTGATCCAGATGGAAGAGTAAATAGAATTTATTTGCCTACAACTCCTGCTCCTCCATCATACCAACCACAAGTTCCACTTACCACAACGCCTATACCAGGTCCCGGACCTCAACCGATCCAGATCATACCTGCGGGCCCTGGAACAACACCGGGAACTGTTACAGGACCAGACGGAAGGCCAACAAAATTTATAGTCCCGCAAGGAGCATTTAGCACGCCTGGAACTATACCTGGTGCTGATGGTAAACCCATTCCTGTCGAACCAGCAGGACCTGGAATGACTCCAGGTGCTCAAACTGGACCTGATGGAAAAATAACTAGAATAGTTCTCCCTACAACTACTCCTCTCCCACCACCTCCTGGACCGTTGAATCCTGATGGTTTACCTGTTGCACCTTTTGGGCCAGGTAACAGTCCTAATTATCAATCACCCGGCGGTTATCCAGGATTCCAATTTCCAGGTTACCCAGGTGCTCCAGGATCAGATGGTCCAACAAGGTACATAAATTCCAATGAGTTACCTAGTGGTGAGACTCCAGATGGATATTTAAATGTTGATTCCCTCCCAGACTTTGTCACTCCGGGTTTCCCTCAAAGTCCTTTAGGTTACTTGGATTTCAGTCAGTTGCCTGATAGTTACAATCCAGACTTTCCGGGTCAACTGGTTTTCCCCGGATATCCTAATTCCCCTGGAAACGGAAGAAATACTCCAGGCGGCTTTTTGAGTTTCCCAGACTTCCCAAAAGATATCACCAATAAATTGAATAGTCCGTTCAGTTTCCCACAAATAATTCAAGCTCTGCAACCTCTGTTCCCCGGAAACACCATAAACATGGGAGCCATTCCAAAGGATCAGTTGCAGAACATTCCCGGACTGGACGGCGACTACAACAACCTTCAGATTCCAGACATGGGAGACAGCAGCCACCCGACCGGCGGAGTCTTCTACCTTCCGGAACTCATACGTCTCATAAGCTACCTTCCGGTGGGATCTTTCCCAGGACGCGGACCGGGCACCGTCAATCCGGACGGAACGTACAGCGATCCCTTCGACTTCCCGGGACTGAACGGCGCTCCCGGATACATCTGCGACTATCCGGATAACGGCGACGCGACGCCCGATCTCGGTCAGGAGGTCCAGGGCACGAACCAGGGTCCGGTCGGAGACGTGGAGGACGCTGCTCCGGGAAGCGACGACGACCTGGCGGCCCCCGCACCCCAGCTCGAATCGGACGAGTCCGACTGCGACGACGACGTCTTCAGCACCTTCAACAAGGCGAGGTCGTCTCTGCTCGACGTGGCCTCCAGCACGGGCGTGCAGACCATCAGTGATCTGATGCAGGCGCTCATCTCTGGAATCAACCCGTACGAGAACACCGTCGACTACAACGACTTCTTCAACGAGCTCTCGTCTCTGTTCTCGCAGGTCCGAGCCGGATCCGACTCGCAGGGCCCCAACAAGGAGTTCATCAAGATACTGTTCGAAGCCCTCGTCGCCAGCCTGGAAGCCCTGAACGCCGCCAAGGTCAACGGCTTCAGGGACGTCTCGGTGCCGAGCGATCTGCCCGTCTACACGTCCTTCCTGTCCGAAATACTCTATTAGAGACATTTTTGCACCCACGTGAAGCGTTTTAAATGTGTAAGAAGCATATATAACGGCGAATTTTCTTGTAAGCAATTCAGAATTTTGTGTTTATAATAAAATATTTAACCTTTTGTGCATATTTTTTTCCCTCGGTGTTATTTTTGCAACAAAGCTGCATAAAGTATGTCATTTCTTCTTTTAAAATTTGATCAAACCAATATTTTGATTTTCGGATTTACCTAAGTATCGTAATTTACAATAAACAAGCAACATAATACAAAAATTTTTTTAAGTCAATTCCTATTTTTTTTTTTCACTCTATTGCAGAAAATCCTTTATGAATAATTTTCATTCATTTTTTAAGTTTATCTGCCGCCATCTATTGGTAGATATATGCAACTTAAATCTGAAAAAAAACTAAAATTAATGAATTTAATTTAATGAATGAATTAATATTTGAAAAAACTGTATTCACAAGTTCAAAAAAGTGTATTTGAAGTGAGCTAATAGAAAGAATTGAAAAGGCAAAATGCTTCTTAGGTAATGCAGGCTTTTGCTAAAACTACTCCATTTTTCTCTTAAATATTTCTGCACCTTATACACTATTTATGAGTAACTATACGAGTTAGCCTTTTGCAGCCTCTTTTTGTTACTCTATTAAGATTGCCATGGCCGAGCTGCGTCAACAATGTGTAGCATTCTCATAAAATATAAAAAATTTTCTTTTCCATGTAGGTGCATTCAACTTTATGTGTGACTGTCAAAATAGAGTATACACCACTCTTTTTTCTTTGAAGATTTAAAAGTACAATAATTAATTCACATTTATTCTTAATATTTATAGAAACGACAAAATATGCAATAAGAAATTTATTGGGCTTAAAAAATAAAATACGGAAATCAATAATATTTTTTATTAGGGAAGAATTGAATACACAAAATCAAAATACACTTTCAAAAATGGAATTTTTAAAAAATAAGAATACTGATATAAATTATAAAAACTAATTACATATATTACTATATAATATATATTATTAAAACTGAAAATCTGCAATATTTTTTTGTATTGAAATTCAAATTTTTTGCGCTGAAATTACAAATTACGTTCAAATACAAATTGCTATACTTATGAAGAATCATTTTGAGCTGGTAAGCGAAAAATAATTGATTAAATGAAAATCACTTGACACAAAAGTATACATATACTTCAATGAAAATGAAAAAAAACTTGGCATAACTTGTACGATTCAAAATAATTTGTCTTGTGAATCACAAGTATCGGTCATTCTTTAAAAGTCCATTTATTTCAAACAATAAGTAAAGAAAATAGTTTGAAATCATCAGCAGAAATAAACAACACAAACTTCCCAATTTCAAAACGAATTTTGATATTTTATGATATGAAAGCAAATTTCGATAAAAGCAATTATTTCGCAAAAGAATTTTTTTCCTAATCTGCTGTGTACAAAATGAACTTCATTTCAAATTGCGGTACAAATTAGTATTTTTTTTTTTAAATAATTCATTAATACAGTTCTTTGAATATTAAAATACATAACTTTTTTTTTTTCGTGAATTGCAGAATTTTGAAAAACTCGACAATCATTCGTTTGAACTAATTACTGATTATCTTGGAAGACTTCGAAACTTTGAAAAACTCGACAAATCATTCGTTTGAATTAATTACTGATTATCTTGGAAGACTTCGAATCTTTTGAAAAACTCGACAATCATTCGTTTGAACTAATTTCTGATTATCTTGGAAGATTTCGAAACTTTGAAAAACTCGACAATCATTCGTTTGAACTAATTACTGATTATCTTGGAAGACTTTAAAACTTTGAAAAACTCGACAATCATTCGTTTGAACTAATTACTGATTATCTTGAAAGACTTCGAAACTTTGAAAAACTCGACAATCATTCGTTTGAATTAATTACTGATTATCTTGGAAGACTTCGAAACTTTGAAAAACTCGACAATCATTCGTTTGAACTAATTACTGATTAACTTGAAAGACTACGAAACTTTGAAAAACTCGACAATCATTCGTTTGAATTAATTACTGATTATCTTGGAAGACTTCGAAATTTTGAAAAATTCGACAATCATTCGTTTGAACTAATTACTGATTAACTTGAAAAAGACTACGAAACTTCGAAAAACTCTACAATCATTCGTTTGAACTAATTACTGATTATCTTGGAAGACTTCGAAACTTTGAAAAACTCGACAATCATTCGTTTGAATTAATTACTGATTATCTTGGAAGACTTCGAATCTTCGAAAAACTCGACAATCATTCGTTTGAACTATTTACTGATTATCTTGGAAGACTGAAACTTTGAAAAACTCGACAATCATTCATTTGAACTAATTACTGATTATCTTGGAAGACTTCGAAACTTTGAAAAACTCGACAATCATTCGTTTGAACTAATTACTGATTATCTTGGAAGACTTCGAAATTTTGAAAAATTCGACAATCATTCGTTTGAACTAATTACTGATTAACTTGAAAGACTACGAAACTTCGAAAAACTCGACAATCATTCGTTTGAACTAATTACTGATTATCTTGGAAGACTTCGAAACTTTGAAAAACTCGACAATCATTCGTTTGAACTAATTACTGATTATCTTGGAAGACTTTTGAAACTTTGAAGAATCGACAATCAGTCGTTTGAATTAATTTCTGATTATCTTGGAAGACTTCGAATCTTTTGAAAAACTCGACAATCATTCGTTTGAATTAATTACTGATTATCTTGGAAGACTTCGAAACTTTGAAGAACTCGACTATCATTCGTTTGAATTAATTACTGATTATCTTGGACGACATCAAGCTCAATGAGTACAAAAACATTCTCACGGGTTAGCTTTAAATTAAAGTGTTCCTTTAAATTAAAATGTTGGCCTTGTGCTCCTACGACTTAGGCGAAACACGCTTTTTGAATATATTTAAGACGCCAACTATGGGCGTGCCTAAATAAATGTCCCGGCCCGAGACTTGGGCTAGAGGGAGGTTCTCGTCTGGTTTTTAACTAGGCGACGGCTAGGCTTGAAGAGATGTACTCAAAGGTACAGCGCCCAGTAGTGTTCCTTCTCTCTTAGGACTGGGCCTGATTGCCTAGTGCAGGGATGGGCAAACGTTTTCGGTCGCGGGCCAAAATTCGAAAAAGATTGGCGGGCCAAGGTAAATTTTTCAAAAATTTTAAAAGCAATATGCAAGTATTACTATTTAAATATGTTAATGAGATGAATGAAATTGCGATTTCATTTTTAAAAGTTCCTTATATTGAGGTTCGAAGTGAGATGTACTGATTCTAAGGAACGAGACTAAATGTTTATCTGTCAGTCTGCTTCTGAAATAATTGTTTCTAAGGTTCATAGTTGAAAACACTTGTTTACATATTATAAGATGAAGCAAACATAGCACTGATTTTCTGGGCGTGAGATATTAAATTTGGGAAACTTACTATAAAACTGTTAAAAACAAATGATTTCTAAAACTCTAACTTTGGCATATTTAGAAACAACTGCTTGAGAGGATCGTTAGATTGCAACTCAATTCCTTCAACCTGCAAATCTCACCTCACTACTTCACCATTTACGTTTAAAGGCATGGTAAAAATATCCAATTCTGTTTGAAGGGCACTGAAATCTTGAAACCTGAGTTCGAACTCAAAAAAATTTTTTTTTCAAGCCATCTTCATAACTCTTAAGATTCTCTTCATTTACTGAGGACATTTAATTTAACCTCGGAAATGACGCAATCAATAATATTAGAACTCGCGCCAAAAGAAAAATCCACTAGCAGGAGCTTAAAATGGGCAGTCTGCCACATGTGAGGTCTAATTCACCTATATTGGATTCCCATATGTCTGCTGCCAGAGAAAGAAATAACGCTTGTTAGTGCCAATCTATAACTACAAAGAACTTCCGCTTTTAACACTTTACCGATTGAAAGCTGTCAGTGCTTATTATTTCGTCGATTTATGTTTTGTAGGTCCCGGTCTCATAGGATCATAGAGTGTTGTGGGGATCGTGTTATTCGCGTCCTAGCCTATCTTCAAGCTACTCGTGTACCCTGGGTAGTGCTCAATGAGTAACAGCGGTGCAGCCCTTGCTGATGGCATAAAGACGAACTGTCCCTGTATTACCAGTTGCATTAGTACAACAACATTGAGAGGGAAAAAACCAGTCTGAGGCTAAGAGAAAAAAAAAAAGGTGCCTGGAAAACAAAATAATTTAAAATGGCTTTTACAAAATATTATTACAGTGATTTAAATTTTCAAATATATATATATATATATATTTTTTTTGATTTTGTCAACTTCAAAAATAATAATGTTTCAAAAAAGTATAAAAAATTTCAACAATAAATCAGTCCCTTTAAAAACATAATAAAAAATAAATAAAGAGTTACGAATTCACAAAATGCACTTTTATTTAAAATGCATGAAAAAAATGTCTAAAAAAACGAAAAATAATCTTTCATATAATTTAAAGGAAACAAATTATTAAATAGTTTTCTTCACAAAACCTCTCTGCGATTTTATATTGAAAATGAGATTTTTAAATAACACACAAATTGTTGCAAATGTATTTATTGCCCTTTGAATGAAGTACCCAGATTTATTTTACGGAGATTGAAGTATTAGATGGTCCGGACAGAACTTCCCCTAAAGGTTTGTGCTTTTACCTCTAGGGCAACTGGCTAGCGCTCTGGCCATTGGTACCACATGCTCCAGGTTCGAATCCTGGCGGTGACATGGATGTTTGGTGGTGGTTCGAATCCACTGTATAAGCTAATAAGAATAAAGTGTGTACAAGAGGACCGTAGAGCGACTAATAGAGCGAACTTCTCAGTTGATAACTTTAAGGAGTGTTTGTATATGTGCAGTGTAACTGCATTGCTCTCTGAGTAACACTTGGAACCACAAGCTTCACCTTCGAATCCTGGCGGTGACATGAATGTTTGTTGGTGGTTCGGAATCCACTTAAAACTGTAGGTCCCGTTCTGTTTAGCCGTCATGTTTACAAGATTACAGTAGAGCGACAAATTAAACTAAACTCTGGGTAAACTGAATCTGTTACACGATATCCTAAATTGGTTTGGTTTGTCGCTCTACGGTCATCTTGTGCAAGCGAGGACGAAACAGATAGGGACTTACAGTTTAAAGTGGATTCCGAACCACCAACAAACATCCATGGCACCACCGGGACTCGAACCTGAAGCCTGTGGTACCGAGTGCCAGAGCGCAAACCACTCGGCCATCAGGCCCCCTTCCTGACATTCTAAATGCCAATGACTTAGGATAAAATGGCCGGTATTAAAAAAAAAAATTAAATTACTACCAGAGGTTTCAAATTATTTCAGGATTACCTAAAAATTTTTATTATCATGGTTTTATGTCGGGAGGTATTTCGATTGCAAATATTGGCAACATAAATTCAACGAAACAGTACTTTTCATTCCCGTTTACCTTTATTTTTTTTTGTGACTCATAATAATTGTAAACAGATTGCACAAAATTGTTCTTCTAACATGCGGTACCAAAAATTTATCGCCAATCCAAAAGTAGCAAATAGATTGCACAAAAAATGTTCTTCTAACATGCGGTACCAAAAAATTTATCGCCAATCCAAAAGTAGCAAATAGATTACACAAAAATGTTCTTCGAACATGCGGTACCAAAAATTTATCGCCAATCCAAAAGTAGCAAATAGATTACACAAAAATGTTCTTCTAACATGCGGTACCAAAATTTATCGCCAATCAAAAGTAGCAAATAGATTACACAAAAATGTTCTTCTAACATGCGGTACCAAAAAATTTATCGCCAATCAAAAGTAGCAAATAGATTACACAAAAATGTTCTTCTAACATGCGGTACCAAAAATTTATCGCCAATCCAAAAGTAGCAAATAGATTACACAAAAATGTTCTTCTAACATGCGGTACCAAAAAATTTATCGCCAATCCAAAGTAGCAAATAGATTACACAAAAATGTTCTTCTAACATGCGGTACCAAAAAATTATCGCCAATCCAAAAGTAGCAAATAGATTGCACAAAAATGTTCTTCTAACATGCGGTACCAAAAATTTATCGCCAATCCAAAGTAGCAAATAGATTACACAAAAAATGTTCTTCTAACATGCGGTACCAAAAATTTATCGCCAATCCAAAAGTAGCAAATAGATTACACAAAAATGTTCTTCTAACATGCGGTACCAAAAAATTTATCGCCAATCCAAAAGTAGCAAATAGATTGCACAAAAATGTTCTTCTAACATGCGGTACCAAAAATTTATCGCCAATCCAAAAGTAGCAAATAGATTACACAACCGCAATCAATAACTATATTATTAAAAACAAAAATCGCATAATATTCCTACAGAATATAACTGAAACTTATTCAGAAGTTTTTATTCCTATTTTAATATGAAAAAATGATTTTCCTATAATAATAATGTTTTTTTAGTTTAAGGTAACCACCTACGTTCTAACAACAATTTTAATGAAACAAATTCAAAACTTTATTTATTTTAAAGATAAGATCTTTCGAAAACAGTTTCGGTTTGGTTTGTCGCTCTACGGTCATCTTGTGAACACGAGGGTTAAACAGACTAGGACCTACAGTTTAAAGTGGACTCCGAACCCCAACAAACATCCATGTCACCACCGGGATTCGAACCTGACATTCACCCAAAAGGCCGCACATAAGCTATTAGGATATGAATTCGTGCATTTGGAATCTGATGACATTTTAACTTCATATTGAATTTGAATGATCTTGCGGGCCACTTTGAAATGCATTCTAATCCCGCGGGCCGCCTATAAAATGATATATCCCCCTATTACATTTAGACCCACTATAGACATTTTTGGAGTGAAATATTGAAGCATAAGGAATTATTATTATTGTGTTCACTATGATTATTATTCTTATATGTAAACATAGATACTATAATAATAACGATAAATAACGCACATTGATAATATAGAACTATAGAACTCTAAAAATATAGAAATATAGAACTGTAAAAATGAAATATAAAAAATATATAAATATGAACGAAATAAAAAAAAAATGCAATCATTAAAAAATATTTATTTTACTACTGCTATTTCACTTTAGCTTTTGCAAATCGATCTCAATTTGGGTATTTGCACATTGTAATGGGCGTTGCGTCCGTTATGTTTCAGCGTGTTTCGTGTTGGGTCAATTTCATCTTCGAAAATAACGATTTGCGGATGTAATTTGTTAGGAGGTGTTTACGTAAATTTTACGAAATAATATTCATATATCATATTTCAAATTTTCAGTTTTTCAACGTTTTATTACCTAATTCAATAATAAATAACATACAAAAAAATTTCATAAAGCATAATTTAGAAATGTTGCCTCTGAATGTGGTCGGTTTACTTCAATAAAAATAACCGTCTGTTATGTTAAACATTTTCCACTGTTGCCACATGGCACAATGCATGGCATGGTGGAACACATTTCACGGTATGACGTTAACTAAATAATTATCTCTCCGTTATTATTTATTTATTTGAAAACATTTCCCATAAAAATATTCCCACTCAAAGAAAAAAAACATAATAAAGAGATAATAAAGAGATAATATTATTTTTAAATGTTGCAAAACCACACAATTGTGTAAGGTTTAACTACAATTAGATGGACGCGAGAGGTCACCACTATGTAAATTGGTTGAACTGGTAAGACAAGGGGTCAGATTTTGAGTCAACGATGTTTGGTTTGGTTTGTCGCTCTACGGTCATTTTGACCACACGTTAGGCTAAACAGACCAGGACCTGCAGTTTAAAGTGCATTCCGAACCACTGTAAACATCCATGCCACCGCCAGGACTCAAGACGTTGACGAGAACGCTAGGAGCGTGTGAGCGATTAAGAAGATCAGGGACCGTATGTGATAACTATGTTTACGGTTTTAAATATTACCTAGGATTCATACTGTGGGAGAGGCACAGGGTGCCATGTGTATTGAAGTATTGTTAATAAATTCATATAAAGAGATTGGAGTGTTTCCGTCCACAGACACTTACAACACAATACCCGACACAACAATCGTCAACATTCTATTCGGTGATATAACTTCCACGTGGGCCTGAATGGGCGAGTGGCTAACTCTCTGTACCACAGGTTTCGGGTTCCAGTCCTGACGGTGCCATGGATGTCTGTAGTGATTCAGAATCCACTTTAAACCGTAGGTACCGGTTTAATAGGATCGCAGAGCGTTGTGGGGGCATTGTTACTCCGCGTGCGTGGCTTATCTTCAAGTTACAGGCTCCCCCTGGGTAATGCAAAGTGAGTAACGTCTGTGCAGCTCTTGCCTTCCGGCATCCAAGACAGCTGTCTAAGTGTTTGTTGTTGTTGTCGTATCCCCTCATGGAAGGAGGGAAGAAGAGCACAGCTTCTGTTCTTATGGAGCACTCGTAGGTAGAAGTCTAACTTCCGTGACGTTCTTACACGTACTCACGTTCCGTGGCGTTCTTCCGGGACCTACGGCTTAAAGTGGATTCGGAACCACTACAGACATCCATGGCACCGCCGGAACTCGAACCCGAAACCTGGCCACCGAGCGCCAGAACGATAGACACTCGGCCATTCAGGCCTTGTCTAAGTCTTTGCCAGTTGCCTTAGGAAAAAGGAAAAAAAAAATTAGAAAAACAAACAAACTTCCACACGGCCTTTCGCCACAAAACCTTCACACGATTATCGGAATGGGAAGACGTCACCGAACCGGGATGCCTACCCGGGAAAAAAGACCCCCCTTCCCTCAAAGCGAATATTGCTCCTTTTTATCGCTCCATAAAAACTCGGATCGAAGAAACTGCCTTCCCGGAAGAGACAGGGAACTCGAAACCCTTCTCCTTCGGATAACTCATTCCCGGATGGGTATCCGGCTCTGAGCTGTCCGGAAGTACGGCAGGGCGCAAAACTCCCGTTTTACGGGATTCAGGATCGGTTTTAGCGGAACAAGTTCTTCCTTCTAAAGATGTGTTTCCGCTGGCGGTCCTAATGCCGCTATCAAGTAATGGTTTTCCGGGAACTGCCTTTTAGGACGCCGTTTCCAGGAAAAGTCCGGCTTCGCAAAGAAATGCACAACAATGTCGTTAACAGAGTACATCCAGAGTTTTAAATGGGCTTAAAGTTGGTACTTTGTAAGGCTGGATCTTTTGGCATGCCACTGGAACAGCAGAAATGCAACGTTGGGGGGGAACTGCTCTAATGATTGAGCTGCCAATATAAATTTTATTAGAACCCAAAGTTAGGCTGGTAAAATAAAAAGATTGTCCAAGAAAAGTCAACATCAAAAAAATAATATTTTGTTTAAGTTATTAAATTAAGAACTTTTTTAAAAAAGATTATTTTAATAATTAATTTCTTTAGCAATCTCACTATTTATTTTATGCTTATATTTCGATAGCATGGATTTCTTTGC
The DNA here is from genome assembly GCA_021605095.1 of Caerostris extrusa. Classification (NCBI taxonomy): domain Eukaryota; kingdom Metazoa; phylum Arthropoda; class Arachnida; order Araneae; family Araneidae; genus Caerostris; species Caerostris extrusa. The sequence goes on along the minus strand of BPLR01021719.1, from coordinate 143,128 downwards.
ATCTTTAAGAATCATCATCAGACCAACTCATCGTCTCTTACCTATCAATAGAAAAGAAGAAGTACTCATTTCACGATTTCGCACCAAAACCTATCCTTCTAAAGGCAGACTCAATAGATTTGTATTAATATCTTCTCCACTATGCTCAAGATGCAAAAAAATCTGAAACCGAGGAACATATTTTATTCTAATGCACTAAATATGACGTACAAAGAGAAAAGCTAAAACAGGCTTTTGGATATAAAAGTCCTATCCTATTCTTGACTATTTGATAGTAGCGACGAACTTTAGTTCTGCACGACACTACATTTCAGTGCTGCTTCTTTAATACTTTCGGAATCAGTCAAAGTCCATTGATTATCAGAAGATCATTTTTTTTTATTTGTATTAACTTTTCTTATTTCTTTTTTTTTTTTTTTTCAATTCCTCCTATTAGCTCACACTCTACCTATATATATCTTGTTCAAATTTTCAATCATTCATAAAACACTTTTATTCATCCACTCAAGTTCAAATACATTTTTTTAACTTGTAGGGGATGACACTGGATGTTAATACAGTTTTTTACAAATATTAATTCAGCAATTAAATTTAATTAATTCATTTTATTTTTATTTTTTTAGATTTAAGTTGCATATATCTGCCAATAGATGGCGCCAGATAAACTTAAAAAATAATGAAAATTATTTATAAAAAGAAGTAATTGAGTACATTGATAGAGCAGCTAACGCGAGCTAAATCTCAAAGTCAAGTCAAGTCAAATCAAGTCAAGAATCACCTCAGTACAGTTTTTACGGTTCGTATCAGCTTTTGCTAAGTTCTAGCCAGTCTTTACACTCTGTTTAATTCCACTTTAAAAAACTGTCCACCAAAAACTGACACCAATCATGTGTCATCTTGAATTAAAATGCATCCACCCACTATAGCTAGTGTGAAATGGATTTAAGACACAGCAAAAGGAAATGACACAGTGTTGAAGCAGACAATAGCAACAGGATTAATATTTTTAAAGCAAAAATCAAACTTAATAGAAAACGAAACAGAGATTGCGGAGAATGATTAGGCAAATCTATTTCGTTCCGGCAAACATATCCTACGTATATTTAAATACCTACTAAGCCTATTTTCGAAATAAAAACCAAGAACTCAAGAACTTGAAGTAGAACCGAATCATCGGCAGCTTTGCTTAGCAGATTCAACATTATTCAAGGTGCAACACAGGGCTGATTGCCACATTTTACCTAGATTTTGCAACCGTAATTAAGAATAAACGCCCCCAGAGAGTCGCTGGAGTATTTTCTTTTCTCCACATACCTAAGGCTACGTAGATTCTTACAGGCTAGAAAGTTGAGGGTGGAAAATCAGTGGGCCTCCTGTATGCTACGAAAAACCCACCGACTGGTGTTGAAGGGAGGACAGTGCCTTTTAGCTTTAACTGCCCTGCATTTGCGGTCGTATATGAGGAAAGCCGAAAACCTCCCACCAGGCAGCCTGACTATCGATTCGTGATGCTTCGCACACATTGTGACGATCTCCATCGAGTCTCTCTCTACTGACAGTAGGACTACAACAATGCCGTCAGCAAATTCAGGCAGAAAAAAAAAAAAATTTTTTTGTTTAATTTTTAGTCAAATTTGATGATCTTCAAACAGATCCCTGTAGAGAAAAGACATTGACAGGAAAGGAAAAATTAAATTTGGGAAATTTTTAATTACGTATGTAATCTAACTGCATTTGTATACTTTAGTATTAGCAACATTTAAATTATTTTATATAACCCATGTTTACATAGTACGATAATAACAGTATTTTGTTTTGCATGGGAATGGAATTCCTTTTATTTCTTACGGAAATATTCGCTTTGTGGCTATGATTTTTTGTATGTTATTTATTATTGAATTAGATAATAAAACGTCGATAAATTTGAAAATATATATATATAAATATAATTACGTAAAATTTGGCAAAAAAAAAAAAAAAAAAAGAAGAAAGGCTTTTGTCTTTACGTAAATACTCCTAACTAAAGTAATATGTATAAGTATCAAGTGTATTGACTTGCTTAATATGTGTAGATCAATATCCGTTATGCACGCATTGAATAGCGATATTCTAAATGATCCACCCAAATGATCTTGCTAGCCACTTTGGAAATGCATGCTAACTCCGTGGGCTGCCTATAAAATTATATATCCCCATATCAGATTTAGACCCACCGTAGACATTTTTGAGTGAAAAATTGATACATAAGGAGTTATTATTATTGTGTTTACTATTATTCTTGCATGTAAACATAGATAATATAATAATAAGGATACTAAACGCACATTCAAAAGAAATATATAACATTATAAATGAAATAAAAAAAATATATAACATTACAAATGAAATATGAAAATATATAACATTACAAATGAAATATGAAAAAATACACTACTAGTCATTAAAATTGCTACACCAAGAAGATGACATGACAGAAAAATTAAAATGTCAGGAAGAAGGTGCTGTGATATGCAAATGATTAGCTTTTCAGCACATTCAGACAAATCAGACACCTACAATGTGTTTAAATGAGGAAATTGTTCAGCCGGTTTTCATCCACAAATTGCATTTGAACGTTGTTGCCTGGAAAAAAGCTGTTATGATGCATCGTGTAAGAAGAGAAATGCGTACCAGCACGTTTCTGCTTTTGATAAAGGGTTGAATTGTAGCGTACCGGGATTGTGATTTATCGTATTGCAGTATTGCAGCTCATCGGTCCAGTTCCAATGACTGTGGTATGGGTGCAGGACGGTAATACCGAACGCAGTGCTGGATCTCAACAGCCCCCTATCACTAGCAGTTGAGAAGACAGGCATGTTACCCACATGGCCTAATGGATCGTGCAGCCAGGTTACGAACCCTGAATCAAGAATTGGGTCTATTGCAAGTTAACAAGTGTCTTCACGAACAGTTCGTTTGCAGCAGCATGGACTCTCAGCTTGAAACCATGGCTGTGGCTGTCCTTGACGCTGCATCACAGACAGGAGCTTCTTTAATGGTTTGATCAAAGACGAACCTGGGCGCACGCATGGCGAGAAGTCATTTTTCAGATGAATCCAGGTTCTGTTTACAGCATCAAGATGGTCGCATCCGTGTTTGGCGGCATCGTGGTGAACTCAAATTAGCAGCATGCATTCGTCATCGTCATACTGGCCCATCACTTGGCGTTGTGCTATGGGGGCACTATTGATATACGTCTCGATCACCTCTTATTCACGCATTGATGGCAATTTGAACAGTGCACGTTACATTTCTGGTGTGTTACTACCCGTGGCTCTACCCTTTATTCGAGCCCTGCGAAACTCAACGTTTCAGCAGGATAATGCAGGATTGCATGTTGCTGGTATTGTATGTACCTTCCTTGATACGGAAAAAGGTTGGGCTGTCGACCTTGACCTGCACGTTCACCAGATCTCTGCCAAAGAAAAAACGTCTGGTCCATGGTTGCCGAGCGACTGGCTCGTCACCATACGCCAGTCATTACGGTTGATGAGCTGTGGTATCGTGTTGAAGCTGCATCGGTATCTGTACTTGCCATCCAATTTCTAAAGCGACCTCAATGCCTAGATGTATAAGTGCTGTTGTTAATACTACCAGAGGTGGTTATTATGAGTACTGATTTCTCAGGATCTAAGCACCCAAATTTCTGAAAAATAATCACTTGTTATTTTTCCAGTATAATATATTTGTAATAATAAATATCATTTTGTTATCTGCATTTCTTCTACTGGTGCAGCAATTTTAATGGCCAGTAGTGTATATAACATAACAAATGAAATATGAAAAATATATGAACATAAATGAAATAAAAAATGAAATCATAAAAAAATATTTATTTATTTTATTTTTGTCTGTTGGATACAAGTCAGGGACATGTACCGAGATACCACTGTGGATGCATCAGGCTGTCTGTCATTTCGCTGCACATTTCTCAGACTCGGTGTTAGCAAAAATGGGTTTCCCAATAAAACACTAACTTCGCCTCTACCCTCCCCCTCTAACGCAGTGCCCACCGGTCAACACCTCAGAAGGGGGGCGCACGTTCCCAGCGAGGGAGGCGAGTCGGCCTTCCATTTAGACCAATGGGAGGAAGCATGAAAATCCCATTTGGTGGGGTACAAAGTCCAGTCGGTCTGCGGAAAGTGGCAATTCATTTTCGGGAGTCGGGCCATTTTAGCTCCATTTGGGATCATTATGGGAGAACGGCCGATGGAGACCGTTGCCCTGGCAACGGAATTTTTGGGAGAAAAATTGACACAGTGGAATCTCCACGGACATCTTTAGGCTATTAGTAAGGTGGAGAAAAAATATTTCTTCTTTTTTTTTATCCCTTCCTTAATTGTTGCTTTTTTTCAAATAAAATGTCCTGATACCAACCGTATAAATAAAAATATGTAAGTTAATTATACAATCATTGTTGTGTGAATGTTGTATGTAAATTATAATTTAAACTAATTTTCATGGAGTTCCTTTTGTAACTCTATTACATTCGATGATAAAAATTTTGTTAAGGAATGAACTTAACCTCTTTAGAGACCTGCAAGAGAGATTTAACTGCATTGTAAATTTTTTTATAGTATCTTTCTAATTTTTTTTCTATCCATAAGAATTGCTGTCAACATAAAGTGGCTAAAACGTAATAAAACAAAATGCTAAATATTCTTCTTGTTAAAAAGAAAATATTGATTTAAATGGTACTTTATTAATTAGTACTTTTCCCATCTAAAAATATGGCAAAAGTACCAAGAATGACACAAATAGGGCTAACTTTGATTTGCAGTCAGGTTAAATCATGTGGCTTACATAGCAGATGAGTAAATATTGTAAATAAAATGCACTTCACTTAAAAAAAAAAAAAATCAAAGAATCAATCCACTGTTCCGATAACATTTTGCACAACACTTTTATTAAACCTCATATTAACTCATAAAATTGCTAAATATCCACAGGTTACAGGAATTTTTCACAATATTAAACTTCCACAGGTTAAATGAATTTTCAATTCACTAAACATCCACAAAGTTACATGAATTTCCACAACATCCTCAAAGTTACATGAATTTTCACAACATCCACAAAGTTACAGGAATTTTCAATTCACTAAACATCCACAAAGCATGAATTTTCACCACAACCATAAATTTACATGAATTTTCACAACATCCACAAAGTTACATGAACTTTCACAACATCAACAAAAAGTTACATGAACTTTCAATTCAAGCATCATTGGGCGCGGTCAGTACTTGGGTGGGTCACCACCTGGGAACACCGCGTGCCGTTGGCATTCACAAATTTGGGACCTGAATGGCCGAGTGTCTAGCGCTCTGGCGCTCGGTGCCACAGGTTTCGGGTTCGAATCCCGGCGGTGCCATGGATGTTTGCAGTGGTTCGAATCCACTTTAAGCCGTAGGTCCCGGTCTCCTATGATTGTAAGAGCGTCACGGAGCCAAAGTCAGACTTCTACCTACGGGTGCTCCATCACAACAGAAGCTGCTTCCTTCCCCTCAATCATGAGTACGCATGGGCTCGTGGGCTTGGCCAGCCAAGTGGGATAAGAAACAACAAACAACAACACTTTCAATTCACTAAACATCCACAAAGTTACATGAATTTTCAATTCACTAAACATCCACAAAGTTACATGAATTTTCAATTCACTAAACATCCATAAAGTTACATGAATTTTCACAACATTAAATCTTCACAGGATACATGAATTTTCACGGCACTAAACATGCATAGCTACAAAAAGTATATAATAGGATAACAATGACGAGGCATTTAACACATGAAACATAAGTTGCATGAATTTTTTTAATCAGTGCAATTTAATGCGTCATTCATTAGAGGGAATGATCTTATCACTTAATCTAATGACTTGACATGAGTTGACTTATTATTCAATTCCTTCTATTAGCTCACACTCTCCCTATATTTATCTTGTTCAAATTTTCAGTCGTTAATAAAATACTTTTTATTCATCCAATCGAGTTCAAATACATTTTTTGAAATTTGTAGTGGATGACACTTGACGTTAATGCAGTTTTTGCAAATATTAATTCAGTAATTAACTTTAGTTAATTAATTTTAGTTTTTTTTAAATTTAAGTTGCATATATCTACCAATGGATGGCGCCAGATAAACTTAAAAATGAATGAAAATTATTTATAAAAGACTTTCTGCAATATAGGGGGAAAGTAGGAATTGACTTTAATTTTTTTTTTTTTTTTTTTAATATTACTTGTTATCACTTAACACATCAGGTCAGGTCATTAGGTAAGATCCCCAGAATTTTTAATCACTGAACATTGGATTTATTTATTATATTTATTTTTTATTGACTGACTTTTACAACGAAAGTGCGTGGAAGTTATGTTCTAATACTGTTCTATTCATTGATTCGAAGAGAAATGAAAAATAAAGAAAAATGAATTTTATGAAGAGGAATATTTCTTCAAGAAAATAATAATTACAGATTTCAAATTACTTTGAATTTTAAGTTCAACGCGTAGATTTCTGTAGCTTTGTGAGTGCATAACGAAATTTTGAACAAAATTTGTCAGATGAACTTCAATTATCAATATAATACAGAAAGAGGTAAGCATTTTATATACAATAATTCTATATTAATTAAGAAAAGAGAGAATATTTGTAAAACTAAAAATCCTACAAATGTCAAGCAATTAATTATAAAAAATATTTTACTAAAAATAAAAGAAATTATTTTTATTATTGATTACTTGTAAGGGGGGAATTAACAAAAACTTAACTCTACGGGAAACAACACAATGTAATTATAGTTAGATAGTAGTAAATTCTCAAAACCTGAAGGTAATGCAAACAGACATTAGGTTGTCGTTAGTATAATTGGACACATGGCAACTTAAGTTAAAGAAAAATAGAAGAAATTGAAATAAAGTGCCTTCACTAACCTAAAGTATAGCTACAGAAGCCAATGCATTTCAATCCCTTGATTACTACTACTACTACTACACCACGCCACTGTGCCTAGAGAACTGAGTTGCCCCTTTACAATTTGGGAAGGATGTGGGTGAGGAGTCTGATTGGGCTCTGTGACGCTCTACGATCATATGAGATCGGGACCTATGGCTTAAAGTGGATTCCGAACCACCACTACTATACCATAAAACGCCACTGTGCCTAGAGCTGAGTTGCGCTTTTACAGTTTGGGAATGATGTGGGTGAGAAGTCTGATTTGGCACTGTGACGCTCTACGATCATATGAGATCGGGACCTACGCTTTAAAGTGGATTCCGAACCACTACAATCATCCATGGTACCGTCGGGATTCGGACCGAGCGCTAGAGCGCTAGCTACTCAGCCATCAGGCCCCAGATCCCTTGATTGCTGGAAGTGCCTTATATTCCATTTCATGCCTTGTACAGATAAGAATGTGGGGGCTGATGGCCGAGTGACTAGCGCTCCGGCACTCGGTACCACAGGTTTTGATTCGAATCCCGGCAGTGCCATGGATGTTTGTAGTGGTTTGAATCCACTTTAAACCATAGGTCTCGGTCTAACATGATCATAGAGTATTGCAGTGGTAATGTGACTCGCGTTCGTAGCCTATCTTCAAGTTGCACTCATCCCCAGGGTAGTGCTGAGTAACGTCGGTGCAGCCCTTGCTTATGGCAGGAAAGACAAAGACAGTTACCAGCTGCATTAGAAGAAAGAAACAGATAAGAATGTGAGAGATAGTTGAATTCCTTTGTGGATACTCGCCATTTAAGGCGGCTGATCACACACTGGGACATTCATTTTTACTTCAAGTAATGTTTATTGCTAGTTATGAGGATTCGGGCCTGAATTGCTGAGTGGCTAGCGCTCGGTACTACAGGTTTCGGGTTCGAGTCCCGGCGGTGTCCTGGATGTGTGTAATGGTTCAGAATCCACTTTAAACCGTAGGTCCCGGTCCTAATAGGATCGTAGAGCGTTGCGGGGGCAGTGTTACTCCGCGTCCGTGGTTTATCTTCAAGTTACACGCGCCCCCTGGAGCCCCCCTGCAAAGTGAGTACGTCTGTGCAGCGCTTGCCTTTAAGGCATCCAAGACCAAGCTGTCTAAGTGTTTGCCAGCTGCATTAGAACAAAAAAAAAGTTATGAAGATTCGACCCAAACATTTCCAACTCATTAGTTGATTTTTTTATACCGACGCCGGCTGTCAGCCGTATAGTAATTTTATGAACTATGATATTTAATCATGGATTTGGAATATGTGAGAAATAAGTTCAACGAATTTTATTGAACTTATGTATCTGTGAAAAGTTTTTGCATTAACAAAGGGCCATCTATTGGATTCTTTTAAATTTGAATGACATATATTTGAATGACACATATTTGAATGAATATATTGACAACCATCTGTTGTTTTCTTTTGAATTGCATTTTAAAATTAATCTGAAATCATAATATGCATTGGATGGAATTTTTTTTTTTTTTTTTACATATGGCAAATAAAGGATGGCATAAAAACAGGTTTGATTGCACTTGAAAATAGAATATTGCATGAACTCGAGTATTTGCAATAACAAGATAAATTTATTAGCATCATAAATCGATTTTTAAAATTTTTTTTAGTTTTGACATCATTTCTTACGTGTAAAAATTTAATTTTTTTCCTTCTGAGTTTTCTCATAACATATGTTAAAAATCAAAAGTAAAATAGTAAGAGATATACGTTTGGGAGCCATTGTGTCAACTTAAGTAAAGAAATAAAAAAAAAAATTACTTAGATAGGAATAGTGCATCAATACTAGCACATAATTACAAATGTTATTACATTTTTTTTTTTTTAAATAAACGCTGTTTTAAAATCGCTTTCCATGCTGGAGTTTTTCATTAAAATTGGAAAATCCTTTAAAAGGTGTATCTATGGTATAATTTTAGCATAAAACTGAAGTATGAATGTGGTACCTAAGCAATCCTGCAGTATGTTTATTACCGATGAAATACACATAGCATACGTCTTCATTTGATGAAAACAGATTGATGTGGCACCACATAATGTTAAATAAACGGGATGGCATTAAAAACAAAAGCGGTGCAATCTATTCCTTTAACTCTACGATGCTCACATTTCTTATAAAATGCAAATCATCTTCTAAGAAATGTGAGCATCGTTAACACATCGTTAATGTGAGCATCGTTTTAAACACATCGTTATTTTGTGTTTTAATGAATTACTTATGTTCTACTATATTCATAGATTTAGGAAACGCAATAACTTTGTGATGCAATGTATTCCTTTAATGCTAGCTTTTTTTTTTTTTTTTTTTTTTGCTATTTTTTAGAAGATGCAAAGTATTCCTTTAATTCTATGATACTCATAGCTTCATGACACGCAATAACTTTGTGATTCAATATATTCTTTTAATTCTACGATGCCATCTTTTTTTGATGCAATTATTTTGCGATGCAAAGTATTCTTTTAATTGTATTATACTCATAACTTTAGGAGATGCAATAATTTTGTGATGCAGTCTATTCTTTTAATTCTACAGTGCTCGCATTCTTTAGAAGATGCAATTATTTTGAGATGCAAACTTTAGAAGATGCAATAATTTTGAGATGCAAAGTATTCCTTTTAATTCTACAATGCTCATAACTTCAGGAGAAGCAATGACTTTGTGATGCAGTGTATTTCTTTAATTCGACGATAGTCACATTTTTGAGAAGAAACAATAACTTTATTGGAGGTGCACTTCTGAGTAAGCGTAATTAAGTCGTCACAGCGCAGACCTCGGGCCAGCCCATCTCCTCATAAGCCATTCGGAGGAAGACGGATCCCCCGGCCATGAATGTTTCATTCAGTAGGCGGCCTAACGAAGCCTGAAACGGCGAGAGCCGAGGAGCTAAATATCGCCGCTTTCAATAATTCATGAGCGGCGCGCATTTCCGTAGCGGTCAGCGCTTTTATACACTCCGCAGGAAGCAATCAAAAGATTAATTCCAGCCGCCAGGAGAGTGAGAACTGTGATTTATGGACTGTTTTCTTCTCGTTTTTATGGGGCATGGGCCGAATTCATTTTTCCTACACCATCTCTCTCTCACTCGAGAAAAAGAAAGGAGTGTGTTTTTAAAAATGGAATGCGCGTTGGACGCCATGTTAGGCTTAGCGAATTTCATGTTAAGAGACGGTAAACGAGAAAGAATACATTCATATTTATTACTGGCGTCGACTTTATAAATACATTAATGAGGAATTCGCATCCATAGTTGACCTTGTGAAACTGCATAGAATTTTATCTATGCTAAAATAAATACTGCAAAAGATTGTAAAAAAACGTAGTAAATATTGAAATTTTGTCGTTTGGTTTTAAAAAAACCCTTTGAAATGTTCTAAATATTTTTTAAATAAATGAATTAATATAATTCTCTGGAATTTCAGAGGCCTGATGGTCAATTGGCTGAATGACTAAGAACGATTAATAGAATAACTAAGTATTATGTCGGATACTGATATTGTCTACACAAGTTCAGTATGTGCATAAACGCATTAAATTTGCACCCTACAAAGGCAGCTTTCACTATAAACAACTTACCTTTCTGATTTTTTTTTCTTTTATTCGCATAAAAATGCCAAACAACGATAATGCACCAAATAATATTTTCGAGAAACTAGAAGCGGTCATTTCCTTGCTACTAGGAGTGTTAGAGTCTATGTGATTTTCATTGCTGAAAAATTTTCCATTACACCATATGGGACTCCGCCGTCTGTAAGAAGTGGAATGGATCATTTAACATTAACTGAAGAAGAAGTAGTAATTATATCCACTGATTGTTGACTGAGGAATTAACATAAGAAATTGCTACCGTATTTAAAGGAAAATTGTGCGTCAAATCTGAAAAGTTTTGAAAATTCTAGAATTTTCAACGCCTATTTATGGGAATTAGGGTTTTCAACCCTCACCACAGTGAAGTTTAAAAAGAGCGAAAACATGCAGTGTATTGGAGAGAAAAGGAGAATTCGCCTTTTAAATATATGCCTAAACATTGAAGAAATCGCCAATACATGTTTTAATCGTTTAAATTTTTATCAAGAGTGATTTATCTTTCATATGCTCATTAAAAATTTATGTTTATACTCAATTATGTGGCAAAATGGCTCATCCGACACATCGGAGGTGGCTAATCTGCCGGTCTGAAATGGGAACACTGTAGTAATTCTAAAATAAATTGAATACAACCAACAACCAGAGTAAATATTCTTTTAAAGACATGAAACTCGAAAGCTGTTGGCACAAAAATGATCCACGACTGCTACCCTCGGAAAGGAGGTTGCATTAAGGCGTGATTAATATTTCGCACCCGGTTTGTTGGTTCTGTCCTCATCGAAATCTCTCCTCCCCTCCCAACCCCTTATAACCGAAAATTACTTATATAATTAGCAGCTTCTTCATCTGCAAATAAAAGCATACGATGATTCATGCCAGTCGCCTCCCGGTGCCTTTTTGTGAAAAGGCCGTGTAAAACGTTTTTACCGCCAGACAAAAGCGCCAAGATAAATAATACTCGCTGGAGCAAGCCAAGCAGAAACGGGCACAAAGGGCCTTCTAAAAATGTTCTAAAGGGTTTTAAGTCAAGTCAAAAGCTCATTTCGAGTGGACAAAGAAAAAGAGGAATGGAAGGGAGGGGGGGACTGAAGAAAAAGGAAGGGACGGGGGGCTGTTGGAATGTCAGAAGAAGACGACTTTTACACAGAAGACTCACAGAAGCGTGGACGAAAGGCTGGCTAATTCGCTCGCGGACATGCTTCCGAACAATGGGAAGAGCTTCGCCAATTAATAAAGCTCTCAAATTTCCGCAGCTGAAGGGAATTTCGCTGGAAATGTTTTTCCATCGAGGACTTTTCTTTTCTATCTGGCCGGAATCCAAGGGAAAAGTGGTTTCAATGAAGATACTACTTTCGTGCCATTACTACAATGGCATTGTTTGGGGGATTCGAGATATTACCAGCGAGAACTTTTATCTCGAGAAGAAGCCACGAAGATTTTTGTTTTTCGATTCGTGTGACAAAATTGTTTTATCGGGAAGAATGAGTGAATGGTCTGGTTAATTGTAGCATCACTTGATTTTCAAATGGCTGCTTCCAGAACATATAGTATACATTATTTATTGACAGATTATTCTCTAATTTAAATCAATTAGGAGTCATTCATGCAAATATTTATCACTAAACAATCGATATCAGCTCTGATTTAGATTTATATCCAATTGTAATCACTTTTCATTGTTTTTCTTCAACTTTTATTTCCGGGCGCCTTATTCATATTTTATTTTATCTGTTGCGATATTAAGGCAATTTTCCCCTAAATCTTTGATGTTTTGTTGATCTTGATTTTATCGTTTAGCGCTATGATCATTGGAAAGGTGACCAACCCATATAGAAGTAATAAAATAGAGCCCATCCTCCCGCCCTATTCTGCGGCCTGATGGTCAATTGTTAGAGCTCTGGACTTTGATACCACAGGCCCCAGTACACTGCTCAAATTCTGGCGGTGGCAAGAATGTTTGTTAAGAATAAAGTGGTTCGGAATCCATGTTAAACTGTAGGTACCGGTCTGTTTAACCCTCGTGTGCACGAGATGAACGTAGAGCGACAAACCAAAGGACCTAACTAAAAGACGACAACCTAAAAGAGCAGACAGATGGAACAATCAAATCCCGTTGGATACATTTAAAAAAATCGTATGTAATGAAACATTTAAGATAAATAGATATTTTATTATTTTTTTGCCCTAATGTTCTGAAGTTTGATCATAATGACCTTCAATGTACAGTTGATTGCTGTGCACACATCGAAATTGTAGTGAATTTCTACCCAGACACGACGGTTCATGTCAGATGTCATGAATAAACAGAAATCGTGAAAGATGGCAGAAACAGATCATATTATACATAAATACAAAAACAAGATGAGAAAAAAAGTCATAATGCGAGTTATAATACTCTTGTTGCTCTTCCCGAATTCCCACTACCGTTAACAGTTGCACTAAATTCTATCAGCCATGGGTTCCGCATATTCTCACCACAACCTCTTCAAACTTTCCTTGAATTTCTTTTGAACACTCACCATTTCCATATTTTTGTAATATTCTAACCAAAATAATTGTAATAATTTGTTTTTCGTGTTTTAAAACTTTTGCAACATCTGAACATGGAAACCGGATCCCAACTGATCGTGTACAGTTGTACTGGATCAATTCGTGTTATTAAACTAAGCAAAAAAAGACTCATGACATTTCATTTTCCTGCAAAATCCATTTATCCTCCTGGTTTTTGATTTCAACATGAAGCAGCTTTTGGCCTATTATCTGTACATATATACATACAGAGGGGATTGTTTGATTTGGTTTGTCGCTCTACGGTCATCTTGTGCACACTTTGGGCTAAACAGACAAAGACCTACAGTGTAAGTGGATTCCGAACCCCTCACAAACACCCATGCCACCGCCAGGATTCAAACCTGGAGTCTGTGGTACCAAAGACCATAGCGCTAGCCAATTAGCCATCAGGCCACATACAAGGAGGAGGATACATCGGTATTGGGACACATCTTGAGGTTCGTGTGGCACAACTTACTAAAACACATTGTGTGTGTGTGTTTGTGTAGGAAGTGACGCATTGTGGGCACAAACATAACAAATGTGACATGAAAACGAAAGCGTTATTTGACAACATTTGACCGCATTGCTTTGATGCAATTTTTACAATAAATGCTCCAAATAGCGATTACCCACAGTAAATACTGAGAGCAAACTGGCTATCGCTCTGGCCGTTGGTACCGAATGCTTCAAGTTCGAATCCATGGATGTTTGTTGGTGGTTTAGAATCCACGCTAAACTGTAGGTCCCTGTCCATTTAGCCTAAAGTGTACACAAAATGACCGCAGAGCGACAAACCAAATCACAGTAAAGGCTCGTGCTCACCAAGGCGAGAAGATGCAAATTTGACCAATCACTAGCCTCACCGCGGTCGCCTGAAACCGGTTTGCAGTCCGCCGCTTGGAGTTGTCCAACTTTCAACTCGAAGCGGTTTTTCACTAGGCGTAATGCTATTTCTGACGTTTCGCTGTGAAGGGATCGAAAAAATTTTGTCGCTTGCCTCTTGAATCTTCACGTCTCTCGCCTCGTTGGGGAACCAGCCTTAAATACATGCTTGGTAGCATCAAAGGAGTGATGGGCGAGCCAGGCATTTCGCGCTCCGCAATGGATAGTCAAGCAGTAAGAATTTAAAAGGGTGCGCATAGGTATTGCCAGCTAGAGAACTTGAAACTCGTCACGTGATAAGTATTATTTGGCGGATTGTGCCTGTGTGTTACGAGAAATTTGTTTGAAAGTGTGTTCGTCTCTCATTCCTCTAAAAAAAAAAAAAAAAAAATGTATGCTTTAGTAATCTGCAACGTCCCTCAATGTGGCCTGGTGGGCAACTGGCCTTTGGTACCGTAGGCTTCAAATTGGACTGTGGCATAGATGTTTGTGAGTGGTTCACTTTAAACTATAAGTCCTGGCCTGTTTAATCCTCGTGTGTCTCTCAAAGTTTGTCCCAAAAGACAATTGAATCACCCAGCATATGCATAATAATTGGATCAACTGAGATTTTTAATATGCTTATTACACCGAATTTCTCACGGTGTTTCGGCGTTATTATTATTATTTTTTTTTTTTTTGTCTTTAATACCTCTTTAAAATAAATTAGCAATAATCAAAATAGCTTCGTTATAAGATTTACGAAAGTAAATCTGTTGATAAGGGATTAAATTATGCGTAAAAGACATATTTATGACAATGTGTGGTTATCCTTTCACCCATTTCGATCAAAATGGGTGTGGTTTTTGTTATTAAAAATATATTCTATTTCCTGTTTTTGTTTAATATCTCAAATTCATAATTACAATTTTTTTCCATTTCAAAACTAAACATTCAAGTCTAATTATCAAACAATGCATTTAAATCTACGCTTGTGATTAAATATTCTTCAATATCTAAATTTTGTAAACGAAATTCATGAACTTTGCTTGAAAAGTGAATTAAGCGCATCTGCTCAGAAGTTGGGACAAAGTTGAAAATAAAGCCTTTTCCGAAATAAATTCTTAATTGTGTTCGCAATAATTCGAGACGTGAAGTTATCGCCGAAGTTCAAAGTCCATTTTCCATTTACTTAATTGTTGTTCCTGGAATCGGAAAAGCTTTCAGCCTTTGTGCTGGAAATTCGCTTAAAAGCGACTGAATACAATTACCCATGACATTTCTTCTCGGAAGAATGTTGCGCCATCAAACAACTAAACGAAGAATAACGTCGATATCCAAACTTTCAGGGCGACTCATTATCCCTACTTAAGTTCCCGATGCCCTCTGCCCGCCCTAAATTGCCCTCTTTTTACGGCCAACGAGAGGCATTCATCGCCGTCTGAAGCACAGGCCCCTCCATTTGGGAAGATATGCGAAAATGTATCGCAGCTTAATTGACCGTAATGGCTGTCGCTTTTAAAATAAACGCTCTTCCATTCTTTCTTTTTTTCCTGATTTTGCTCCTGCAAACTTATCTCTTTTCTCCTTGACGATGGAAGAGGGGGGAAAAAACAACAAATTCGACTCGTAACAGAGAAGAGGAAGGAATCGGAATTATCGGCAAAAGGAAAAAGTTTTTCCTAAAAATGCTCCCGTTTTCCGTATGTATCCGAGTAATTGTCGACGTAAAGGACTCGCATTTTCCCGAAATTCAGGCATGGATTCTCCTGATGGCATTAAAGAAGGAAGAAGGCTCCCTGTCTCGTTGCAGTATGCTAAATCCCGTCCCCGAAGATGCATCAAGGTCGGCAATCATCAAAGGGAAGGCGTCGTGGCACTTAAACTCAGCGCCTAATGTCCTTGATGGGAAGGAGGGTTCGATTGACGAGCCTCGGAATTATTAAGGAATAAAAGGGGGAAACAACAAGAGGGACATCTGTCGCAAGAAGCGAATGTTAAAAGGGGAGGAAAAACAACAACAAACCTTTCTCGGGGAGGCAGGTAGGGAAGGGGGTGGAGGGCTGCAGCTCAAAGAGCATCCCTGATATGCAGCAAAAGAGCTCGAAGTTTCTTGTTTTCGAAGACGAACATCTTCCGAAAGCAAAAGAGAGAGAGAGGGAAGGCAGCGTTTGACGAGTTTGTATTAATCAGTAATTTGATGTGCAGTCGCAGCAGAAGTTTGATAAGAACGTTTTCCAGGAAATTCAACGTCGCAAGAGTGAAAAAGGATCGTATTAAAGGAAGCGTTCCTAATTTTATCCCGGAGAAAAGTTCAAAGGGGTGTTTTCTTTTTCCACTTCGACGGTGATCAGCGTCAAGGTGCTCATGAAATATTCGTGCTCAGCGTCCCCCCCCCACGGGAGAAGGCTTAATGCAGTTTCTTCGTCAATAAAAGCGACATCAAAAATCATCTCATTTCAGTCCGTTAGCGAAAATTTCGCTGCTCAACGGACGAGGGGAGCAATTTTTCTTCACAAACTTTACTTCGTTATCAGTCAGCTAATAATGCGAGAGTCCCTGTACCCGCCGAATTGTAAAATCTGAAGTCAAATCGTTAAAAGCGATTTCGAGTCTTGCTTCGAAGGGAACATTCTTAAAAATTTTAAAAACAATTAATTCAACTAGAACGTAAAATAGATGCAAAACCTTAATGGGAAAGTTTGAAATTCCTCCATGTAAAAATGACATTCATGCGACAAAGAAAGAAATAAACAAAATTATATTATAAATCTAAAGTAAAGTGGTTATACCTTCGATTTCATGTTATCGATAGGAAAGTTTTTAAAATTAAAAAACAAATAATTCATCTATAATGTAAAATGGGCGGGCCTGAAAGGCCGAGTGTCTAGTGCTCTGGCGCTTGGGTCGAGTCCCATCTGTGCCATGGATGTTTGTAGTGGTTCGGAATCTGCTTTAAACCGAAGGTCCTGGTCTGATAGGATCGTAGAGCATTGCGGAGATAATGTTACTCCTCGTTAGTAGCTTATCTTCAAGTGACACGTTCCCCGGGTAGTAGTAAGTGAGTAATGTAGGTGTAACCCCCTGTTTATTGCATAAAAGATAACCGTCTAAGTATTTTTCAGCTGCATTAGAAAAAAAAAAATGTAAAATCGATAAACATTAATTGGAAAATTTGAAATCTTTTCTTCACATTTGAAGTATTATTAAAGTTTTATTTCAGATTTTACAATACAAGTTTGTTTTTTTCTTATCTCATTAATGATATTTTTACATAATGACATTAATGCGATAGGAAAAAAAATTGTATTGTGAAATCTAAACGATTTCATATCCTCTTCGACAGAAAAATTTGAAATATTGAAAAAAATAATAATAATTCAACTGGACTATGTAAAATATTAAATGAAATTTAACCCTGTAAAAATGCGATAGAAAATGTTCAATATTAATATTTATAATGGGGATATAATTATTGCAGTTCATTTCAAATAAACCTCTTTTCTATTGTGATTTATGAATTTGAGATTCGCATTGCAGTTAACTCGCATTTTTATCTCTCTATTAATGAAGGATTTAGAGATTGTAGACAAGTTTCTATAAAGACAATAAAAACATGTAATATAAAAAAATTTTAAAGTCAATTCTACTTAGGTCAACAAAGAAAACTTTTATTTTAGTTACTTTTTATTAAATAATTACAATTAATATAAATATGTATGTACAAGTTTAAAAAAATGTATTTGAACTTGAGTGGATGAATAAAAAGTATTTTATGAACGATTGAAAATTTGAACAAGATATATAAATATATATAGGGAGAATGTGAACTAATAGTAGGAATTGAATGAAAAAGGTAAAGAAAAAACAGTACAAACTTATATTTTTACCGAAAATATATTTTATAGATATGTTGTAATAATGCTATTTGAGTTAATTTGTTGCTTATCATTGCATGTGATTTCAAATGCATCTCCCTATCTTGTGAAGGTTTCTCTTCCCTTTTAACTACCTTAAACAGATTAAAAGGTTGCTTTTGTACATTTTTAACCTGGCGGTACGCATGCCGCTAACAATCCAATGACGTATGAGGATGATGATGTTGATGCTTTCTGTTAATGGTAAGTGCACACCATTCGTTTGTTGTACAAAATAAAATCGGTAAACCCCTTGCCAAACAACGCGAATATCGATGTGAAATACTTACAGTGTCATAATTGCCATCGTATCTCCACATTTCTGAAAGCAGTGTTTGAAATGCACACTGTCAGCTGATCCGAACTCTCCTGTACTCTAGGCGGCCTGATGGCCAATTGGATAGCTCTCTGGCCTTGGTACCACAGGATTCAGGTTCGAATCCTGGCGGTAGCATGAATGTTTATGAGTGGTTCGGAATCATCTTTAAACTGTAGGTCCCAGTCAGTTTAGCCCTCGTGTGCATAAAATGATCGTAGAGCGACTCACCAAAAGTGTATTCTAGTTCACATTACTACTGGGTCACGAATGTCCTCTTTAGAAGAAATTCCACATTTTGTATCATTAGAGCCCCAAGCTACCTCCTACTCCAATGTACCACTTCAATCTACCTCCAATCTCCTACTCCAATCTACCTCCGTCTGCATAATGCTATATCACTTTACTTGAACTAATATGCGCTGCGATAGAGGGTTAACATACGGCAATATAAAGGTAATTGACACTGTCAACAGAAGCGATATAACGGGAAATTTCTGTACTATCAATCACTTCTTATAACTATTCAATTTTTAAGAAGGGAATTTCCATGAAACACTTTGAGTAACCAGATGTGGTGTGTTGTAGTCCATTGAGCAAAGCAGGAATTATTGCACATGCGTGTCGCTTGAAAATAAGGAATGCTTATCTCACAACAAGGAGAAATAACACTCATGGCCAACGGATTCTTTGTGAAAAATGAGTTTCCTTTTAAGGATTCCTGTGATTATGCATTATGAATATCCACCCGCTTTTATGAATCGTGAAATCTCGGCGTCCTCAGGAAAAAGTTGCTTCTCTTTGTGCTTTGGGCGAGGGAATGAGGGAGGATCCCTTTTCATAGAAAAGAAAACATCAGTTTAATTCTTTCCGCATAGTTAGTTTCGAATGGAGGATGGGGTTGGGGACTTCGGTTACAGGGTGTTCCGGCACCCCTTTTGGATGGGTGGGGGATTGTCAACGATCAATTAGCAGCAAACAGGGCGAAATGTATTCATGAGGAGACGAACCCCTGCGAGAGATGGATTCACGGTTTCGTGGTCGCCCTTCCTTTCGCTGGATTTGGAACGCTGCTCGAATGGATGGCTCACCATTATGCTGTGCGGTGGATGAATCGGCCAGTAGAGATCTCGATGATTCGTTCTGAACTGAATAAAATATTCGTGCCAAAAGATTATTTTAAAGCAGTTGTTTCGAAACTTATTTAACCTACCACAGCCCTTTACTGGAAAAAAATTTCAGTACCAACTTGGAAAGACGTAGAATGTGGAAAGACGTAGCTAAATGTGTGTGTTCTTTATGCATCTGCATGGCGTTCTGGAAAGATTGCATAGAGTGGTACATAGAAGTCGCCTAAGAAATCATACCTTTACGATGCATACTTTTCGAGAAAACAATTCTCGGAGGGGGAAAAAAAGGCTGCACTAGAATCATGTGTAGCTGAAAAATGTATGAAAAACAAAAAATGATTTAAGGGAATAAAAATAAAAATTGTACCCCTAAGTTACAGAGTTTAAAGAGAAAATAGGTTTTCAATAGATGTTACTGTTATGCAATTGTGTGTATGTCTGTTATGAGGCCTTCGTTAGTTCTCATAACAGACATACTCTTTACATGGTGATAGTTATTCCGTTCGTGAATAGTCCATAGATACCTTACCTACGGTCAATGTAGTGACCATGCAGTGAAGGGTGATAAAAAGGAAGCATCATAGTTTTAAGTTTTACTGCAACGCATACATACATTTTAATATGCCTTTCATCTTTGTTTACCAGTTAACCTTTTTCTAATGAAAATTTTCACAAACTATATCTTTTATTTCCCCTTAGTATTTCACTCTCTCTTAGCGTTTCTTGAAGTATTTCTTTTCTTTTCTTGAAGTATTTCTTTTTTTTTTTTTCTTGAAGTATTTCTTTCTTGAGGTATTTCTTTTTTTCTTGAAGTATTTCTTTTTTCTTGAAGTATTTCTTTTCTTCGTTTTTTAAAGTATTTTTAAATATCCCATGCAGCTTTAAAACTGAAAAGTCCTTTTAAAATAAACTTTTAAATCAAATACAATAAATGTCTCTTTTTTAAATTTTCCAAACAGTTTCAATCTTTAGAACTAAACTTTCTATTCACAACGAATAGAGGGAAGTCGAGTCTTAAACAATGGACAACTCATTCTAATAGAACTCCTTTTGAAAGGGTCATTTCAAAATGAATAAGAGACACACTCGCATCCAGAGAGCCCGAGTCATCTTGGGCCCAGAGTGGCAATGAGAAGCAATCAGGAGGGGGAATTGCTTCTGATTCGAGTGGCTGTGCGAGTGGAGATCTAAATTACAAGGCGAGCGCCTGTAATTGCCGGCTACCGGTCTTTGGGAAGGCGGGCGCCATGTTGGTGTAGGCCCCGGGGCCGGTGTCGTGAACTCTTGAATGGTTTGACTCCTTGATGGCTTCGCACGTGGGAAAACCTCTCTTGAGTTGTGCGGTTTTTTTTATTCTTGATTTGTTTGAATTAAGGGTCATTTTCTTTTTTTTAAATATACGGAATGAAGTGTGGTGAGTCTTTTGATATGAATCATTGTGAAATAGGTGAATGGAAAAGAGGATTTATTTTATTATTATTATTATTATTATTAAGTTTTTCTTATTCAACAGATTAAAAAAATATATTTCACCAAATTGTTGGCAGACTTGTTTCTCCAAACGTTTCTGTTTATTTATTAAATTCTACGTTAAATAAAATGCTCTTTTTCAATGTCTGCACACCACACAAATACAATATTATTGAAAGAATAAATATTTTTTTTACTTGTTTTTCACTAATTAAGTTAGAATTTTTCTTATTATTATTCTTATGCGCGCATATACAGGGTGATTTCACATAGAATATGTTTATTTGCAATATTTATACTTTTTAATAATATATAAGGCCTTTTTTTCTCAGTACATGTAATAAAATAAACTTTTCTGTTTATTAAAATATTGTTTTTTTTTTTAATTCGCTTTCAGAAATATGGAGTAGGATTTGTTGAATGAAAATAAATAAACAATCATTTATGAACATAATATGTATACAGGGTGATTATAATTAAAAGTCCGACTATTCAAAATGCGGTAAAAAAAAAAAACCCTCGTCACAATAAGTTCAAATTTGAACTGAAGATACCTGAAGAAGGGGGAAAGGTACGGCATCAAAAATTAAGTTCCACCGATTTTTTTTTCCAATTCAGTATGGCCTTTCTGTGATGGATGGGCTTTCCACTCACAGTGTCACAACTGTTGAATGACAAAAAACCGAAACAATCAAGCACATTAAACACTACAGTTGGTTTCATGTGCAACTCATTCCATATATGCTGTCATTTCGATTCAAACTATCACTTGCAGCTGAATTTACTTTCTTTATATCGCTTACAGCGTCCTCTATTCATACACTTTGGAACTATTTTTGGATGCCGTACGTTTCCCCCTTCTTGAAGTACCTTCAGTTCAAATTCGAACTCATTGTGACGAATGGTTCTTTTTTTTCACAGCATTTTTAAAGTGGGACTTTTAATTATAATCGTTGAACAACTGTTAAATGACAAAAAACCGAAACAATCAAGGACATGGGACACTACAGTTGGTTTAATGTGCAACTCACGCCAAATTCGTTGTCATTTCGATTCAAACTATCACTGGCTGCCGAATTTACTTTCTTTATATCGCTTACAGCGTTCTCTATTCATACAATTTGGAACTATTTTTGGATGCGTACCGTTTCCCCCTTCTTCAAGTACCTTCAGTTCAAATTCGAACTCTTCTTTTTCACAGCATTTTGAAAGTGGGACTTTTAATTATAATCACGGATTAAACCATTCCTGTAATCTCCAGGCCCGTTTTTTTTTTCTCTTTTAGAACTCAGGTCACACGCCCTCGGAATCGAGTGCAGAAAATTGTCGCCTAATTTCCGTCACTTTAGCACCTCCCGGTTTAACGAGAATCGGAACACGAACAGCGGCAATTATGTTTCGTTTAGCCAAGTGTAAAATATGGGCGCAGCAAATTACTCGCGGGGCGCATCTCGCAGCCCGGTCACGTCATCCCGGCATCAGCTCGAGCAGAAGCCCCGAGCTAAGCGTGGGGCTCTCATGAATAGACAATGAGGGCGTCCCTGCGCCATGATGCTCCAAAACTATTTGAATACAAAAAAAAAAATAAAACAGTAGAGAGAGAGAAAAAAATTTTTTTTTTACTGTTGATAAAATTTGGATTACCGTAAATTAATGTCTGTAATCAATAGTTTACAAGCTAAAATTATATATATATATATATATATATATATATATTTCTTTTTCTAATGCAGCTGGCAAACTCTTAGACAGCTTGGTCTTGGAAGCCTTAAGGCAAACTCTGCAGACGTTACTCACTTTGCATGATCAGGGGGCGCGTGTAACTTAAAGATAAGCCCCGGACGCGGAGTAACAACCCGCAACTCTCTACGATCCTATTAGACCGGGACCTACGGCAAGGGGATTCCGAAGCACTACTAACATCCATGGCACCGCCGGGACTCGAACCCGAAACCTGTGGTACCGAGCGCCAGCCACTCGGCCATTCAGGCCCTAAAAAACATTAAATATTAATCTAGGCAACTCACTTTATTTCGGATCACTCCTATACTGATCATAAAATTCACTTACACCGCATTGGTGTAGCTAATTGTGATGTCTGTTCTCTGTGCTCGTCGGGTGAAGCCATGGACATTTGACATTTGACATCACGCACAGCGCTTGATTTTATGACTTTTGTTGTTCTAATGCAGCTGGCAAGACAGAGACAATAGTCTTTAAGGCATGAGCAAGGGGCTACACCACCGTGACTCATTTAACACTACTCAGAGGGCACGTGTAGCTTGAAGATAGGCTACGGACGCGTCACACTTACTACTTCACATTTCACCATTACTTACTATCTTAACGCTGTTGCGCAAGTGGAGAAAAAGTCTGCTATCGTACAACAATTTTCAAATGAATAGGTTCATTTTTTTTTTTTTTTTAGGCTATAAATGAATGTAAATTTAATTTTTCTAAATATTTAGCATTGATATTCTATTCATAAATTTTACTTCCAATATGATTACAAAATAAACCATTTATTTATATTTAACTTTTTCTAATGTTTTATTCTATTTCATACAAATGAATCGTATTTATTAACAAAAAATAACATTTCTTTTTACGTCTATTTACCTACAGAAGCAGATAGTTAAATAAATATATGACTTGAAAAGAAGCATTTCTAGAATTTTTGAGAATCTCATCGTGGCATGCTTACATAACGTAAATAAATGCGCCAAGAAAAGATGCCAAGGGGTGAGATAGCGTCAAGAAAGGGAGCCAAAGAATGAGATAGCGCCAAGAAAGGGAGGCAAAAGAATGAATGAGATAGCGCCAAAACATGGAGCCAAGCAGTGAGACAGTGCCAAGAAAAGGAACCAAGGGTGAGATAGCGCCAACTCTAATACGAAAGGATGGGAGACGTTTGCCCCAACTTTCTGCTCCTTTAGAATACGGAGACGCGCTCTGTTTTAATTTCCTGTTTATAATCAACGAATTATTCGCTAAAAAAAATAAAACTCTGCAACCCGCTTTGTTTATCATCATCCTAAAGTAAATATAAATAAAAAGTGATGTTCTTATCGTTTTGCTCTTTTTCAATTAAAATGCTGCCACATTCTATCTATGCTAATAAACTGTCTGTAAACACCAATCAGAATCGGTTAATGCTAGCAATAATGAATGACTCACGTTTGAGAACAGAACACGATAAAGTAACGATAAGAAATGTCTTATATTTCCGTGTATTAGGTGAGAATTTTGAACTTCTTGTAAAGCTAATTTATTGGTGTCGGCTTTGTATAAGTATGGATCCGCTAAAAAGCGTTGGTATTTTCCATTAACCTGCGGTAAACGATGCACCGCCAAATACAGCACGTTTTTATTTCTTTTATTATTGTTTCTTAAGTTTATGGAAAGACCATAGGAACAACTGAATTGAAATAATGTGCTAGCTTCAGATAGGGTTACGACAGTAACCCCATCTGACTAACAAGTGGTATACTAACTTAAGTATTATAAAAGTGCATCATTGGCATCTGTCGTTTTAATCTGTAAATATCTTCAGTAGCAGTTTCACTGTAAAATATTCCAGCTGTTGCACCTAATTGGCCACATTTTCGGTTTGAACGTTACTAGAGGTATTTTTTGTTTTTTTTTAATTCCACCTTGTATACGGGTCGTAAGCTAATTTGATTAAATTCTTTTTTGTAATAAAAAAATTAAAAAATTTAAAAAAAAAACCCACACTTTTATATCGTGCACGAATCGGCTTAAATTTTTGAAATATACGGTAATAAAAAATTTTTAATGCATCATTCTAATGCATTTGACGCCATTCTTCAACTGCTTGTTTTAGTCCAGCAACATTGAGTTGTAAAAAGGGGACCTGATGGCCGAGTGGCTGGCGCCCGGTACCCCAGGTTTCGGGTACGAAAATCGACGGGAGGATGATTTAGTCCCATAAAGCCGTGGATCCCAGGTCCTAATAGGATCGTAGAGAGTTGTGGGGTAGTGTGACTCCTTGGGCGTCCACCGTAACATATCTTCAAGCTACACGCGGCCCTGGTAGTGGTCTCAATCAGTAACTGTAACAGCCGTGCAGCCTTTGCTTATGCCATAAAAGATTTACTCTGTATTGCCAGCTGCAATGAAAAAAAAAACATTGAGTTTCGACATAGTGATTTTTCAAATTTTTACAACTCTATAAGACGTCTTTATTCAGAGATTTGAGAATATAGCACAATCAATAAAATAAAGATAAAATAAGAGATTTTTTTTTACTATTCAGGAACGAGATGTTATTCGAATTAATGAGAGACATGTAAATTTATAGCCCTATTACAGAATTAATATTAGAATAAGAATAATTCATGAGTAATAATTAATTTATTTCAGAATAAGAAAATCCTGTCACCCATTATAGCTTAATAAAAAGAAATGAATTTTCAGACCTTCAACGATCGTAATTTTTCTATTTGCATTCAAACCAGAAGAAATGCAAAATCCTTCGAAAAGGTCTCTTTGTCTGCGGCAAAACGATGCATATCGGATCCAATCAAAAAATGCATCGATTTGCCGGAGTCTCCAACTTATATCGTTAAACAAAATCTGTATTCAACAAATACGAAAATTAAATAGATAAAAAAATCGAAATACAAAATTAGTGAAGAAACGTTTCGGAGTTCTGTTTAACTTCCCAATCGATCATAATGCATTTTTATTCAAAAAGCTTGCGCCAACCTACATATCATCGAAGCTAAAAGGGGACGTGACACCCACATCGCAGGGGAAACGTCGCCGACGTCAAATAGGGATAATGAAATCTCAAGCACAGGCATGGCCTGCCTTCCGTGAATAAAAATCAGATCACGTAGTAAATATACGACCAACCTCATTGCAGCAAACTAAATGTACGAAGAGAATCTAAACCCACTTCATTTGCGTACAGATGGATTATCTGAAAATGGAAGGAAAAGCATCTCTGCATATGTCTTTTGATGGGCGCCGCACTTTTGTTGCTGATTGACATTGGGGAGAGATGTTAAGCAAATAAATATGAGTAAAAGACGAGGACACGTGTCAGAGGCTGGCTTGAGCCGCACGGAAAAATTTTCCTTTTCGAAATGATCTCGTCGACACATTATTCATAGGAAGAAAATTCTGATAGCTCTGCACGACTGAATGAAGGAGATTCCTTTTCCACAAAACACTCTTGCAATGAAATTTTAAGCGACCGCCGCATTAAGCGGACCACTCTCTGCTTCTGATTGCGCACGGATTCGAACTCGCAGCAAAGATAAAAATGGAAAAAAAAATATATATATATACAGTAACCTTTCGAGAAGTATTATTATTGTTTTTATGGGGTGACTATGGGAAAAATTTCCCAAAAGCTTTCCATTTTTTTCTTTTGTTAAAAATAAAAAAAATGGAGGAAAAGTGGTTTTTTTAAGAAATATGATAAATTAAAAAAAAAAAAAAAAAACTTGAGGCTCTAAAGATAACTATAACACGTAAATTGCAATGTGGTTACAATGTAAGAGAGTACGATAGCCTTCTTTTTGGCTTCAAAAATAATACGTTGAAGACTATGGTGTATCTTGATCTTGAAAAAAATAATGTGTAATTTGTGTAATAATGTGTAATGTGTAATTTGTGTAATAATGTAATGTGTAATTTGTGTAATAATGTGTAATGTGTAATTTGTGTTTAATAATGTGTAATTTGTGTAATAATGTGTAATTTGTGTAATAATGTGTAATGTGTAATTTCTTTTTTCTTGTAAAAAGTTCGAAAACGGGTTTTAAATTAACATTTCAATAACTATAATTTTTCTCCTGAAACCTACTCGATTAGCGTGCTCAGTAAGATAAATGCATGTGTAATAACAAATAGTATCGAAAAAGTTTGTGTTAAAAAAAAAAAAAAAAAAAAAAAAAAAAAAAAAGGCAACCACCTTTAGGGATATTTTCAAAATAACATTTGTTTTTTTTATTCATTTGTGTCTAAGTGTATTTATAATTTGTATTAATATATTCTTGCGTATGTGTATATCTATAATCTGTGAGTCAAAGAGTATATTCTCGTGGGCATTTAAATGTGTATCTAAGTGTATATGAGAAAAAAATCACTCGTATATCTAATTTTTTACAGTTTTTTTTAAGATTAAGAATACTAAAATAAAGCCAGAACATATTGGATGTGTACTTGTTTCAATACATAATACTGAAACATATACGTGTATTTCAGAATATATTGAAAGTATATTGTTTTTTCAAAATATTGTGTACTTGATTCACCACATTAAAATTATTAGCCTTCATGGATTTGCAAAATTTGTTTTCGAAACTTTTCAATGATTTTAATTTACTCAAATTTTATGCAAAATATGATTTCTATAGTTTATGTGACTAATTAAAAATAATAAAGTTACTAGATTTTAATTTTTTTTTTTTTAGTTAAAGGTATTGTAAGTTATAAATGAATTTCAGCAATTGCATTAATAATATGAATCCAATAAACAAGACACTGAAATAAATGTAATGCTCACTTTAATACAATGAAATACAAGAATTCATCAAAATATTTCTTTTTTAACTGTACAAAAAAAAATTTCCCAAAAGAATTTTTCTTCCTATTAAAATTTTATAATTTGTATTAATAAGTAACAGTTTAATATATATTGTATAAATATATTTAAAGATCTTCAGATCTAAATCCTATAAAACGTGGGTATATTCTGTGACATTCCTTTTTATGCCATTCATATGTCTATTTTTAAGTTAACATTTTTTTATTTCTTATACAATACTTAAAAATTTTAATTCTACAATTATTTTAAATTCACTTTATAACTTTTTTTTTCCCTATCGAAAATAATTTTTTAATTATTTTTAGTCAATGACCTTTTCGGGGATAACTTATTATCAATGTAATCTGATGTTTACAGTTTATTTTTTAATGCCGTTTAAATTTTTTAAATTTATTATTAATGTAATCTGATGTTTACAGTTTATTAATTATCTTTTTTTAATGTCATTTAAATTTTTAAAATTTATTATTAATGTAATCTGATGTTTACAGTTTATTAATTACCTTTTTTTTTTTTAATGTCGTTTAAATTTTTAAAATTTATTATTAATGTAATCTGATGTTTACAGTTTATTATTATTTTTTTTTTTAATGTCATTTAAATTTTTAAAATTTATTATTAATGTAATCTGATGTTTACAGTTTATTAATTACCTTTTTTTAATGTCGTTTAAAATTTTTTTTTAACTTATTATTATGTAATCTGGTGTTTACAGTTTATTACTTATCTTTTTTAATGTCATTTAAATTTTTTTTTTTATTATTAATGTAATCTGATGTTTTACAGTTTATTAATTTTTTTTTAATGTCTTTTTTTTAATGTCGCTCTGGTAGTTTAATTTTTTTAAACTTAAATTTTTTTTTTTTTATTAATGTAATCTGATGTTTACAGTTTATTAATTACCTTTTTTTAATGTCCTTTTTTTAAATGTAATCTGATGTTTACAGTTTTTTTTAATGTCGTTTAAATTTTTTAAACTTATTATTAATGTAATCTAATGTTTACAGTTTATTAATTATTTTTTTTTATTAATTATTTTTAATGTCGTTTAAATTTTTTAAACTTATTATTAATGTAATCTGATGTTTCAAATTTATTAATTACCTTTTTTAATGTCGTTTAAATTTTTTAAACTTATTATTAATGTAATCTGGTGTTTTCAAATTTATTAATTATCTTTTTTAATGTCTTTTAAATTTTTTAAACTTATTATTAATTAATCTAATTTTTAGTGTCTTTAATTTTTAGTTCATTAATTAAATAATTTTCGAATAAAACGCTGCACTCTTTCTCTTTTTGCAAAATTTATTTTTAGTACTTCATGCCTTTATTTCATTAAATAGAATGTCTTTCATTTCTTTTAAAGTAGAATGTCTTTTCAGCGTTATGCAATGGATACTTAGAAGACCAATGTAATATTATCTGCAGGTATTTTTTATTTTTTATTATTTTATACAACACAAAAGTCCATTTACGTTATATCGAAATCTAAGCACTTTATTGTTTTTAATTTTCGATTACCAACATATCATAACAATTTGTTTGTTTTGTCCAATTGACTTAGCTGCTTGTATTTATCATTGCTACTGTTTAAATACATATTTTTCAAAACAGCCCATAATAGAGCTATTTTTATATGCAATAAAATTTATGAGGTTGAATTGTTTGTGCTTTCAAAGTGGAGTTTTATATCCGTTACGTATAAATTGTAATTATTTTCACACATATATTTTTAAGTTTTTGTAGGAATAGTATTTTTCATTGACATCAAAACAATGTTCTATTGATTTTAGAAAATATATATTGTTAATTTGATCTATGATTTTGTTATTGGAAAACAATGCAGACGAATAACAAATATTCAGTCTTCTACATTTTTTTCTTTAATAAGATTAAAAAGTTATTCTTATCTTTATTGATGTAGTTAATTAAACAAAAAAGCAAATATTAGAGCCGTTCGTGCACGCAGTTTGAACTGTGAACCTTCCCTAAATTACATGAAACCATCTTTGTACGCAGTTGAAGAACTATCTGGCCTTTAGATTTATAACATTCATATTCAGCATACCTACGAAGTTTTCTGTTCAATATCTACGTATTTCTTAGTACGCCTTCGTAGTACAAATTGATATCGTATATATTAGAGATCATTACGAGTAATAAAAAATCAAATAGTGCTTTATAAAGAAATAAATATATAATTTAGCAAATTTAATAAATTTCACTAAATAATTCTGATCATTTTATTTTTTACTCGACCATCAGGTCCCTGATGGCCGAGTGACTAGCGCTCTGGAACTCGTTACCTCAGATTTCGGGTTCGAGTCCAGGTGGTGTCATGGATGTTTGTAGTGGTTCGGTATCCCCTTTTTGCTGTATGTCCCGGTCTCATAGGACCGTAGAGCGTCACAGAACACAATCAGACTTCTTTTTCACCCAAACTATAAAGGGGCAACTCAGGTCTAGGCACAGTGCTGTGATGTGGTATTGTAGTAGTAGTAATCCACTTTAAACCGTAAGTCCCAGTCTCATAGGATCGTAGAACGTTGTGGGGGTAGCGTGACTCGCATTCGTAACCTATCTTCAAGCTGCACGTGTCCCCTGGGTAGTGCTCAATGAGTTACAGCAGTGCAGTCCTTGCTTATGGCATAAAAGATTAACAGTCTCTGTATTGCTAGCTGCATTAGAACAACAACAGCAACATTTTTACTTTATTTTTAGTACTGCATTTACAAACAAAAATAAGTCACGGCATCTTTTTTTTTTTTTTAAATTTAAATGTCACAATTCCATTTGATGGATTGAGCAAAAATATCCCCCCTCCCCTCGCCTTTTTCCATCGTTAAATAAAAATGATTGTCAGAGATGTTTTGGGCAAAATTTAAAAAAAAAAAAAAATGATGGTAATAGCCTTTCAATGGATGCTCAAAAATGCAAAACTTGTACCGAGAATATTTGTGACAATATTTATGCAAATGCGACCCTTTCAATTCTACGCATCCTTCACCCGAAAAGAAACCTACTTAGGTGCAGCGCTTCCCCTTCAGGCTACATTACCCGCAACTGGATGACCAGCGGCCAGCAAGGCGTGTCCATTCTGGGACGGTCATTTGTGTATCAGGGCGGAATTTGGCTTCAAACCAATGCTAATGATGCGACGACCGCGGCCATCCATTCAGAATCTTCACTTCGAAATGAGACAAAGATCGTGGCATTTGTACGATGTACAACATTGTAGATATATAAAATGAATTGTACTTGGGCTACTTAAGGATCAAGGGCACGCTTAACAACGTAGGGCTTAAGGATACTTTTTACAACGTAATGCGATATACTTGGAACACTTGCACAATCTAATGCGAAGGGAATACGTTTAAAAAATGCCATAATGTTACATGCGTCTGTAAACCGATCCAGATACTTAGACTTAAATCAAACGAATTCTTGTTGGAATAATATACATTGATGGATATATAAAACAATTTAAACAAAGCTTAATACTAAAATTCATAAATATAAAAGCAGTTAGATCAAGAAATACATTAAATTTATTAAATTTAATTTTCTCTTTTCTGTCTCTTTTCTGTACTTGGATCTGTCTGGTTGAATCCTTAGATTTGTTGTTTGCAAAAATTCTGTCCAACAAAAACTTTGCTTTTGCCTTTAAACTCATGATATTCGTCATAAATGGGACATCGACTGGTCATTCCAGACAATGTTATGACGGTTTACTTGAATTTTGTTGGAGTGGCATATCTCTCTGTAAAGTTTGCAAGCAAGGCGCATATCAAATTGGGTTTATTCCAAAGCGGATTTATATTTCTCTGGAAGTTTTGCATTTACTTCTGAAAAGTATTCTGCACTTATCACTGGGAGTAATCCTGCATGTACCTTTTCTTTCATTTATCTATGGAAGTTATGTCTCATTTGCCTCTAGAAGTTATCCCCTTATTTGCCTCTGGAAGTTATCCCTCATTTATATCTGGAATTTCTCCTGGATTTGGTTCTAGAAGTTTTCCTGCATTTATATCATTAAATTATCCGGCGTTACCTTTTGAAGATTCCTTACATTTACCTCTGAAAGTTATACCTCCCTTACCCTTAAAAGTTCTCCTGCATTTGCATCTGGAAGTTCTCCTGCATTTACCATTGGAAGTTTTCTTACATTTACCTCTGTAAATCTTCTAGCCTTTACCTCTGGAACTTATACCTCATTTACATCTGAAAATCCTCCTTCATTTCCCTTTGGAAGTTCTGTTGCATTTTCCTGAAAGTTACATTTATTCTGAATTTTGTATTTCCCTTTAGGAGGCATTATTTTCTTGTCACACATGCACACTCACCATGCAAACGCTGAAGCCTTTAAATAACATTATTATTATGATGTCCAACATTATGATGTCAACAATGTCAATATTATGTGCCAATGTGTTAAGATCAGTACTTGAAAGGGTGACCACCTGGGAACACCGTGTGCTGCTGACATTCGAAATTTCAATGGTTCTAAAACTTGGACTTTGGCAAGATCTGATGAAGCCCATCTGGGTCTATTTGAGCGAAGGATTTTGAGAGCTATTCTTGGAGGTGTTAGGAAAGTGATTGTTGGAGAAGACGGTACAACGCAGAAATTCATAAATGCTATAAAGACACAGATATTATAAAATTGAGTAAGGCCAATAGATTAAACTGTTCTGCTCATATATTTAGGATGAATGATTTAAACCGTGTAAAAAGGCTCGTTGTAGCAAAGCCGCAGGGAGAAAGAGGACGACCCAGGTTGCGATGGATAGACGCAGTTGAAATAGATTTTGCTGTACTAAAGGTTAGGAATTGAGGACCCTTGTCATTCAGAGGTTTGCATGGAAATCTCTACAAAGGAAAGCCTTGGCCCTCTCTGGGCTGTCGTGTTATTGATAAATGATGATGATGATGAAGATGAATGTGTCAAGAGTATACTGGAATGAAACTGTTTAAAATTACTTTTTTTTTAAACTATTTTTAGAAATAAATTGTAGAATTATCATTTATATCCTAAATTAAGAAACCTAAAATAGAAAAAAATCTTATCCATTACTCAATTTTATGTGTTCTCTTTTTTTTTTATTTATTTTTTCCAACATATAAAAAAATGCTGCCATGACACCATTTTAACCAGTGAGAAGCTAATCGAACTCTCTTTTCACTTTCAGACGACTTTATACGAAACTGAACTGGGACGAATTGGTTACAATCTCCACCCCTCTCGTTCGAGTCTCTTAACGACAAACGGTAGAAGCTTATAAATCATATATTCACAACCCCCCAGCCCCCTTCAGAGCCCCCCCCGCCTTTTTTTTATAGGGGGATGTACACGGAGACATATTCAATTGAAGTATTGAGTGCGGTTAGGGAGGGGGACAGACGTCTGGATCAAAAAGAGGGGGAGGGAGTTGTGGCTTCCGTCTTTTTGTCGGGAACCGTGGAGTTTATCGTTTGGTTTTTCACGTTGGATGACGCTTGACTGTTCTCCAAATCGTCTGATATTCGAAAAATACTGGCCTAAGTCAATCCCTCTGCTACTATAAGGCAGCAGTGGGCAAATGCGGCTCTTTTCTGCTAAATGTGGCTCCAAAATTTAAACTAAAAATTAAAGTTGAAAAATAAGGGCCTAATGGTCGAGTGATTAGCGCCCTGGCGCTCGGTACCACAGGTTTCGGGTTCGAGTTCCGGTGGTGCCATGGATGTTTGTAATAGTTTGAAATCCACTTTTAACCGTAGGTCCTCGTCTAATAGGATCGTAGAGCATGGTGAGGGTAGTGTGCTTCCGTAGCCTATCTTCAAGCTGCTCATGTCCCTTGGGTAGTGTTTAATGAGTAACGTCGGTGCTGCCCTAGCTTATGGCATAAAGTGTCTCTGTATTGCCAACCACATTAGAACAACAAAATTGAAAAAATTATCAAAAGAAAATGAACTAAAGTTTTAATTATTAAATATTTTATTTTTTGTTAAATTTTTTTTCAATTGAATTTTTTAAATAAAACTTTTGCTTATATATATTTTTTAATTCATAGTGTAAATTTGATTTTAAATAAAGTTAAATTTAGCTTTTGTACTTAATTTTATTAAAAATATGACGTGGCTCCCAAATGAAATAAGGAATCTGTATGAGGATATGTTTGACTTAACCTATGTCCAGTGTCTGTTATAAAGAGTTGCTGTTTATTAACTGTACTAGTTGTGTGTTTACATAGCACTGCATTGAACCACAGGCAAAAACTACGTGAAAGGATCTTTTAAGTGTTTTGATTCTTATTTCAATTATTCTTGCATTTGATATTCTTGCCTCGAAAAATTTGACATCATTTTTCAGAGGATTAAATCCCTGTCATTACTATGAATATGCAAAAGTGATTTAAAATGGACGAATAGCAACCCTCATCGAAATGCGTTCACTTCTGAAGTAAATTAATGAAGTCAACATGTTTGAATTTTTCGAGACTTTTTTTGTACGCCATAATTCATGAGCACTCTATATTGCGCACATTCTTATTGAATCTGAAATTGAAAATGAAAGTACATAAAAATCAGATAAAAATTTACATCCACAAAGGAAATAACAATTTAACAAAAATATAGGTAAAATAGCAATAAATATTCGAAAGAAATTTTTTTTTTTTTTTTTTTTTTTCAAGAAACCAACAACGTGGGCTAAATCTCAAATTAGGTGACGTTTCGTTTGATATTTTTTTTCAATTTTTTTATATGGAAATTCGTTAAATATAGATTGCAACACAATTTTCCTATTGCAAACAAATAATGCTCATTTATTTAGCTTGTAGAAGTTAATTAATATTACTCGAAACAAAATCAATGAACCGTTTTTTGGAACACAGACATTTGGCTTAGTGTATGGTTAACTAACTACAGGCAGTCACGCCACTGACTTGTCTCACTTTGAGCCCAAAGGCCGAGGGGGCGTATAATTTTTATGCACCCCCCCACACTCCCTTCCATTTTTCAACTTTGAAGGGGACGGAATGAAACCGAAATAAATGCGGATTGCAGCCATTTTTTTTTTTCTTTCTGTGCAAAAAGAGAGAACGATTACCGCCGCTGCATGTCAGAACAATGGGGGAGGGAGAGGGAAGACGTGGGAAGGGGGAGGGGGAGGGTCGGGAAATCGGGAATAACCTCAACTTCCGTAGAATTACGTAGATCGTTTGCCGAAGTAACGAGCTCCGATTTTGCAAGGGGGAGCCGAGGTTTGTGTAAACACCGACTCCAGTGTTAGGGGTGATAATGATCCCGCAGAAACGCTTAATCTTCTTTTTTGGATTCTACTTATCCATCCCCTCGAACACTCCCTCAAGGGTTGCTTGGAATTATCGTCTGTCGTCCACGCATTAATGGATGTGTGTTTTTTTGTATTTTCTTTTTAGTGTGCCATCCGCTGCTGCGGAGGAGGCCTTTGTTGGTGAAAAATATTCCACTCTTCTATTATACTCGGAGTGAGGGATGTGCCGTTTCTAGCAGCTGGCCCCCACATTAATTTACTCGACAAACTAGTTTTATGACATTCGACTTTAAAATTCAAAGCGTGGTTGACTGCGAGTTATATGTAATCTTCCTAAATAGCATGCAAAGTCACTTGATTTTGTGCAAGCAATATCTGGATGGAATGCAATGTTTCAAATAACTATTCATTTATTGCACAATTTTAATATAGTTCATCTGGATATGAGAAAAAAAGACTTTCATATCTTTCTAATGATAAGAATATTTTCCGCAATAAGTGTTTAGTGACAAAAATATTTATTATTTTTTTCTCCGTTTAGTGTTTGAGTACAATGTATAAAATGAATCATTCCTTTTAAAAAATCAGATGTTATTTACGCATTAAATCCATTAATTATGGTATATATATATATATATATACTAGCAAAACCCGGCATACGCTGTCCTGCCATAATAATAATAATAATAAAATAAAAATATTATGATATGACAAAACCATAGATTTGACGAGGAATACCAAAACCACAATTAGTTTGTGCAGCAAAACCATGAAATACGATTATCTTCACATAAAATTTAATGTATATCGGAGTTACTCTCATCAACCAAAAATGGATCTACTCAAGATATGAAGTGCAAATTGACTGCAGCAACGAAAATGAAAACCATGAAGCATATACATACAGCAATACACAACCACTAGAAAAGTATATGAACTATATAGAAGTATATATACCATGAAGCATATAAATACGCAACAAACAGAAGTAGATAAAAGACAAGCGTACAAATACGTAAATATAGGAACTAAGAACTAAGGAACTAAGATATAGTATATAGGAACTAAGATAAAAACACATTCAGTGGTTCATTCAAGGAACATATATATATGTATAGATATGGAAATAACTCCCCCACCCCTGCAAAAAAAAAAAAAAAAAAAAAAAAGGAGAACTAACACCGAGTGAGTTAGAAACAAGACCATTATACAAGACATGCGCTACTACTTGCATTCGTACATGTAAATAGTATATCAAAACCATCATAATATTCGCAATGCAAAAACCCTAAAAGGCCTCACATTCTGACCTCCAATATGTTATGTAAGCTGCTATACTAGCAGCTAGTTGTGTCAGGATGAAATACTCTCTTTCTATTTACATTAATTTTATTTACACTGTTAATACATACATACACATGGCACCCTGTGCCTCAACTACAATAGTATTAATATTTAAAAGCCAAGAACCGGTCCCTGACCGTCTGTTTCGATCTGACGCTCCTAGCGTTCTCCTCGCGGTCTGACGATCTCACTGCAACTGCCAATTACCACACTGGACCACAGTTACCAGTTATAACCGCGACCTCTCGCGGTTATATAATAATAATATTTAAACCTTACAGTTATATATATATATATATATATATATATATATATATATATATAACTGGTCTGATATATATATATATATATATATATATATATATATCATCAGTGGTAACAGCCCCATGGTAGGCGCCAAGTCCATCTGCCTACTGGCAGATTTCTGAACATGAGATATTTTGTTTTTACGGGGTAGGATTGTCAGCCTTACGCCCGGCGCTCTACAGTCATATCAGACCGGCACCCACGGTTTAAAGTGGATTCCGAACCACTACAAATATCCAGGGTACCACCGGTACTCGAACCCGAATCCTGTGGCACCGAGTGCTAGCCACTAGGCCATCAGGCCTCATGAAGTAAAAAAAATAAAATTATTATATATATATATATATATATATATATATACTTTCAAGATATATATATTAGTATTTTGCACACTATTTCTGGATATATATATATATGACATATATATTTGTAACGACGTAAATATATATATATATATTATAAGGCAAATGTAGCGTGTTTGTATAGCGTGTGTGTGCATACAAAAACAACAAAATATAAAAAAAAAATTATGTCAATTCCTACTTTTTTTTTCACTCTATTGCAGAAAGTCCTTTATAAATAATTTTCATTCATTTTTTTAAAGTTTATCTGGCGCCATCTATTGGTAGATATAACTGTACTGTATTAACTGAACTAACTGTACTGAAAAACTGTATTAACATCCAGTGTCCTCCATTACAAGTTCAAAAAAAAATGTATTTGAATTTGAGAGGATGAATAAAAAGTATTTCATGAACGATTGAAAATTTGGACAAGATATATATAGGGAGAGTGTGAGCTAATAGAAGGAATTGAATAAACTGTTTTTAAAATATCTTCAATATTTGCCCCAATTCTACTTTTCGACCGAGTGACCTCATGGGGGACATAATAATGCTCCCAGGGGGAGTTCATCATCAGCTTATCGGAACACCCCCTCCCACTTTTTAAAGAGGAGGGAGAGCCTGAAGAAGAGGGTGGGGACAGGGGGTGAGCGTGCACCGATTATCACACCCTCAAGTGAACTTAATTTGGCGCACGCGCCGCCCTATTGGGAAGGGCGTCGTGTTTACATCCACTAATGGATGTCTGTGGGAGATTTTCCCCATCTACTATTGTGTGAACCATAAAGTAAGAGGATTTTTTTACCACACATTGAACAATGAATCTTATTTATGTGATAAGCCAAATTGGATTCTCAATATCGAAATTTTTCTCGTGCTGATATTTAAAATGACCACATACTTTTAAGTAATGTAAAGGTCTTACTATTCCAAAAGAACGCTAAATTCCCTGTTATATTACATCGATTGCATTGTGTTATTGGGACTCATCCTCAGTGTCCGGTAGCGGGGACACCTCATGAGCAGTCTACTCATAGATGGAGGGAAGGGGTTGCGATGGTTCACTGTAGTTAAAAGTCTGACTTGGCTCTTGAAAAAGGAGGATAATGGATCCGGAAAACTCCCAGGTCAAGATACTGAATATCACAAACGCCATCGAACCCCTCGTTTTTGGAACGACTACTAGTACACTACACCACATCATTGTGCCTAGAGCTGGATTCCCCTTTTACAGTTTGGAAATGATGTGGCTGAGAAGAACTCTGAGTTAGGGTCATATGAGACTGGGACCTACAGCCTTAAAGTGGGTTCTGAATTACTTCAAACAACCATGGCACCGAAGAACAGTGGTACCCAGCGCTTGTCACTCGGCCAAAAGGTCTCTTCGTTTTTGAAACAGTGTCTAAAACAATGCCCCAGAGAACTGAACCTCAATCTTAATGCTCACCAGCGCTGCACGTTACCATTCAGTCACGAATCGGACCAATTGCATTCTATAATGGTTAGTGCAATCGTTTGATTTTTGTAACAG
The DNA here is from genome assembly GCA_021605095.1 of Caerostris extrusa. NCBI lineage: Eukaryota > Metazoa > Arthropoda > Arachnida > Araneae > Araneidae > Caerostris > Caerostris extrusa. Next base: position 104,889 of record BPLR01021719.1, on the reverse strand, counting down.
ACTTATTACCACAATACAGGAATGCAAATATTTGTGAAGGCCTTTACTCACTGCAATAGGGTTGCATGTATTCACTGGTATATACTAGACAGCAAATAATACACATAACAAAAAAAAAAGAAAAGAAAATTAATTTTAAAAAGGAATTTGAAAATTAATAAGTGTTTTAATATTTGGTTTGAATTTTTCTAGTAATCAAGCACATAATTTAATAGTTGTGTGCTTTACACACACACACACACATACACACACACACACACACACACACACACACACACACACACACACACACACACACACACACACACACACACACATATATATATATATAATTGTTTTTTGCAGATAGTTGATTCCTTACACTAAGGGTGAGAATTTCTTATGCGTAAGAATAAAATGGGTGAGTGTACAATTAGTGTGTACATTAATTGCCTACAACAAAGAATAAATGATTATTTTTTACATATTGTCGATTTCTGATATTATGAGCGAGTCCAGTCGTTCGCCAAGTCATTTTCTTCATCAAATTGATTACTTATATAGTATAAAAAAAAAACTATTGTGCGTGTAAATCTGTAGCCTTCTGCAGAAGAATAAACATGGAAATTTTTTTTTTCTGTGTGTATAAAAAGAAGGAACAACACTTAACACCCTGAACAAGCAATGTAAAATCATACCAAGATTATAAAAATCCCGCTCTTCATTAGAATGCGGATTAAAAATGGTTTGCTGCACTCTCTTCTCTCTGCAAAGCAGCTCCCGATTATAATGGAGGCAAATTGCTTCCAATAAAGCCAATCTGCGAGGCTCCAAACCGTATTACGCCGCAGTGTAGTCTCGCTGCGCGTTCAGCTGCGAGTGATATCATTGTCCGATGAGTGTCCACCGAAACAGACAACGCGAAGGGGTTGAGTGAGTATCGAATACCTGGGCCCAGCAAATTCGATTTCGGCCCCAAGGCAGGGCGCCGCGGGGGCTAAATGGGCGCGCTTTGCCGGACAGCCCAGGGGCGGCTAACTTCGTTTTCTTTGCTGGAAGGCTGCAATAATGGGCGGAAATCACAACTGTGGTCTGCCCATTATGCATCCGTCCATTGTCTGAAAGGGGCTAATTTAATGGAAGCACTTTCTGGAAGACCCGCGCTTTTGTTCAGGGGGCGGCTGCAAAAAAAAAAAAAAAAGCATGCGAAAAAGAGAGTTTTATATTTTTGAGAACATTTTTTTAGACATCAGGAATGCCAGACTCGTGGCCCAGTGGCAATGTGAGCAGCTGGCGTGCAAGAGGGCTGAAGTTCGAATCTTTTGGTTTGCAAAACTATAGTCATTATTTTTAGAATCAGACACTCTACATCGAGTGTATGTAAAGCATCGACAATAAGGCTGCATGAGGGGTGTTTCAGGGTTTTCTCTCCTACGACACACAAATAAGGGGCAGCTACCCTAATTATTCTCCCGGAAGGCACTTTCCTTCCCTCAACACGCATCAGTGGGCTGTTCGTGGTCTACACGAGGTCCACCGATATTCCACCCTCAACTAGTAGGAGGCTACATAACGTTAGGTACAGGCTAAGAGTGGAGAAAAGAGAAGAAAAAAAGACACCAGGCATAGGATCTATTGATTTTAATTATTTATTTTTTTTATTCTTTTATTTCTGATTACGTTCTTCCTAAGAATACACTTTAAAAATAATTGATGTTGAATGCTGGCCCTTTCCTTCATAATGTTCTAATTTTTAAGCTCTTTTTTTTTCTTCTGCTTTGAATAACAGACACTTCGAATTAAGTCATTCGATACTAGAACAGCAGGGATGTAACAGATTCACCGTTATCCAAGATGCACTATGAAGAGCCTGACATAGTGCATCAATCTAATGACACGGTAAATTTTCAGCTGAAACGCTCGGAAGTGGCATTTGGAAGGTTCGCACAATCCTCTCCTCCTCCTTGAGCCCAACGGAAGAATATTTGGTCCCATAGGTGTGTAGGACCCATCCACGGCACAGACATAGAGTTTGAAAAACCATTGGTTCTGCAATCCAACGTGCTATTCTCCCAATGGACAGTTTTATTTACTGTCAAAAAAGGCTTATAAAAGAATTTTAACTCATAACACAAAAGTTTAGATACAACCAAAAATATAAAAAGGCAGGCATACTGCATTCTAGCTTATAGATTTATAGTATCCATATCCAACATAGACACGGAAGCATTCGGTACTTCATTGCTTGCAGAGTTTTTTTTTTTTTTTTTTGCAATTCAAAGCGCTCTTCACCAGATGGACAGTTTTATTTATTTAATGTCAAAAAAATATTTATACAAAAATATTTTTTTAACTCATAATTTAATAATTTGGTGACAAGAAAAAAACCCAAAAAGTAGACACGATTCATTCTAATTTATCGTGACCTTCTCCCTCCTAGAAATGGATCTACTGATTTTCCGAAGTGACCAGATATAAATACAACCACTACTACTACACCACCACACCACATCACTGTACCTAGAGCTGAGTTGCCCCTTTACAGTTTGAGAAGGATGTAGGTGAGAAGAAGTCTCATTGGGCTCTGTGACGTTCTACGGTCTTAGCAGACCGAGACCTACTGCTTAAAGTGGATTCTGAACCCCTACAACATCCATGACAACCTGGATTCGAACCCGAAACCTATAGTACCGAGCTCAGAGCACTAGCCATACGGCCTCGGCCCTACCAGAAATAAATAGAACCTGCCACGCTAATCGGTGCGGACTGCTACCGGACCGAGACAAGAGTGCGCGGATGTGTGCACGCCCCCCCGCTTCTCCTCCGCCAATCAACTTAAATCCACTCCGCATCCCACGTATCGAGCGGCTTCTCATTGATATCACGATTGACTGCATTCAACATCGCCTCTCTTCACGCGTTCGCGGCAATTAGCTGTCCCCCCACCCCCTCACCCCCCCTTCCACAAACAGGGCTCCTCGTATCCCTGGCTCCTCTTCAGCACTTACTGTGGTGTCCAAAGAGATCCGGCTTGGAGCATGTGTAGATTTGGCTTGCATCGATTTTATCATAACAGTTTCGTGTTTTCTACTCAACCGCCCTACAAGTTCACAAGAAACTCACTGTGTATTCAGTTTAACAGGACAAACTGAGCAGCGTCAAGTATGTCCTTCTAAGTGAAGGAAAACGCCAAACGAAATCTGAAAACATTTCCAGTTTCTACAATTAAAAACATGGCATGAAAAAAAGTTCGTATCTCTAAATATGAAAAAAAAAAAAAAAAAAAAAAAGTATTTGCAATTCTAAATTTTAAAGTTCATATCTAGAGAATATATATATATATATAGATATATACTAGCAGAACCAGCATACGAGTACGTTTTCCTGCCAAAAAATGCATTGTATGAAATTACATATCGCGAATCTATTCTCCATTGTTCCAGTATATGCACATACTCATTTTCATGCATATCGTTTGAACGTTATACAAGATGAAATGCTGCAAATGGTGGCAAGTAACACTAAAGTGAATAGCGTGAACATGTTTTCCATACTCGAATACATATTATGACCCATTTTCATACCGATGGGTTGAATGGTGTAGAAGTGGATAGACTGCAGTACCCTCTAGTGAGACTAACAGTAAAGGTGATAGAATAAAAATATTCTCCTATTTTGTCAAACACACACACAAAATTTCATCAAAATCGGTCTAGCCGTTTAAGAGAAGTTCAGTGACAAACACATGCATAGCAGAATTATATATATAAAGATATATCGATTGCAGCGCCACCTATCGAGCCCAATTGTAAATCTAAACCATCCAGGGACCCACTGAAACACACGTACAGAAGAATTGTATATATATATATATATACATACTATCAGGCACAATGCGCCAAATGATACCTGTCACGTGAGGGTTTCAAGTCCTCTGACTGGCAATCCCGATGCGATTCAGTTCTTACTCCTCTTTGCTTAACTATCCATTACGGCTGCAAGCGTGCGCGAACTGCCTGCCAATTTGTTCGCCAGTCACTCATTTCTTCAACGCTACTAAACGTGTATGACTGTGGGTGGTCTTAATTTTGAGCATTTATAGTGAAAATAAGTAAAGAAGACCTTCGCTATGATGTTGTAAATAAACAACGTTTCTCATTAACTGTATTCGTTCCTCAACGCGTCACTTCCGACCCTACATTTGCTATACAATTTTTTTTTTTTTTTAATTTTTAGTAAGCTGTATCACCCTTCAAAGTTTGTTCCATAACCGTTGAATCACCCTGTATATGAATATATCATGATGATGATGTTGAAGATTATTGAAACGCGCTGGGGGGGGGACTCATCTCTGGATCTCTGGTGGTGGCAAACATAAAAGAATGAAAAAATTAGCAATTCGCGGAAGTTAAAGGGAATCGGGGAGAATTAAAGAAAAAAATGAATTTCGACTAGAGCAGAATATTGATAGGTCTTAGAGCGAGTTACTTGAATCGCCAGATGCGGGTAGCTGTCAATATTATTGAAGAATATTTCTGAAAGTGTTTTCCGGTATTTTTGGAAGGTAGCAGGGAGATGGATCTTTGAATAGCATCGTTTCTCATGAACTAGTTGGCATTCATTATTTGTTTGATGGTCATATTTTGTGGAACTCCCAATATATTAATATTATAATTAGCAGCATAGGCCCATACCGGGCAAGCATAGGTGAGGAGAGGATGAAGCATACAGAAGTTGATTATGTATACTCATGCTACAGTTTCTTGCTATAAAGAGGGAAAATCTTCTAATGTTTCTTCTGAATTTTTGTTTGACATAGTTAAAATAAAATTCCAATTTAGATGTTGATGAAGATAAATTTTAAGATTTTTTTTTTCTTTCTGATTTCCAGAAGAAAAGTTGGTTTTTGAAGTAGATGACCAGTTTTTATATTTTTGATTCTTGGTGAAGAAGACAGCTTTGGTTTTTTAATGTTAAGAGCAATTTTCATACCATTTAGAAAGGTCATTTAGGTTTTGTTTAATGTGCAGGCAAGATATTTAGGGTTTTTGTTACTGCAAAGAATGGTAGTATCATCTGCACAAATTGTTGTAATGTTATTGAATCTATAGGCATATCAGAAATGATGAATAAATATGTATGTGAATAGTCTTATATAGTATATATATATATTTCAGGTACTAACATGAAGCACATATCTCTCCTGTTTAATGCAAGAACAGACTGAAGATGGATTTCCACAGGATAACACAAACGGAAGTTTGAGTAAGCAAGAGACTAGGCTCTTGATTCACTGGCATTCTTAAATGTGAAGTTCTGGTATCTCATAAATGAAATCCCGGCTGTATTATACCGACTCATTTATTCGACCTATTCTTTTCTATATCCAAATTATTAAACGTACAAATGATCGTACCATCTTAATTGAAGTACAGAACAGAAAAAAAAAAACATTTTAATTTTCGTTTTTCTTAATAAGAACAAGACGAAGGCATTTATTAACTTGCTAGAAAATACCTAATGATCCAATTCCGACAACTTGATTTGCGTTGATGCTGCTATTACACTCCCAACGATTTCCCAAGTTTGTGCATTTTGTAGGTGATTTCGAACGTTAATCGCCGGGTGGCGTGCCCGGATCGGTGCCTGACGGGAAAGAATTAATTGAAATATGAATAAAAGATGACAGCCGCAGTTACGGAGACTCTGATTGGCAGCATTAATTGTGCAGACGAATAAAAAAAAAAAAAGAAAAGATTTCGAAATGGCCGTCCTCTGTCTTCACGCTTTCGAAGTGCGCAGGGGTGGATGTCTTTGTCGAACAGCACGCGAAGGACTGTTCGAAAAGATTCCACGAATATTTCCGAACGTTAGGGCTAATTATTTTATATGAGGCCGTTAAGAAGTATAAATGATGACGTTAAGTAGCATGTCCAGTGTTCTTAAACGCGGATTTAGAATGTTCGTGAGAAATGGAATGAAACCTTCCCTTTTTAACTTTTATTCTCATTTTCAGTTATGTTCTCGTATGTGTTCCTCTTTCTTTACTATCATGTTTAAAGAATGTTCTGTTTAGAATTTTTTAGCAATTTAAAAGCAGTAACGGTTATTGAAAAAGTTAGAATGCATGACACATAGACTTGTTATATAATAATTTTATATAATTAATTATATTTGAACTAGCTTTTATTAAATTAAATTAAAAATCAAAAATGAGTATTTTTATGATGGATTTATAGGAAAAGAACTAGCCCACTGTTTTAATTTTTCATTTATAAGGCATACTTGATTAAATGATAAGGAGTTTTAAGTTATACGTGATAACACAAACATCAGCATAATGGCTACATTTATACAGTAAACAATCTTTAAAGGAAACTTTTTAAAAACTATACCATATAACAATGCAACAGTAAACAAATTTTAAAGGAAACTTTTTAAAAAATAAACCATATAACAATGCTGCAGTAAGCAAATTTTATAGAAAATTAAAAAAAAAAAAAACCATATATCAAAGCAGTACTCGTTTAGGCTAATATTATTTACACAACTCCTCCAATTACTCCAAATGTCATTTTAATTAACTAAACTATATACAAAATCAACACTAAGTGTGAATACAACACTAACTATAATAAATTGTTATATCAAATTGTATTAATATTTAAATACAAAATACAAATATTATTTAAAAATAAAAGTTTATTTCCAAAATCAAAAAAGTTTATTACTGTCAAAATACATTAAATTCTTTTTTATAAGTAAACAGTAGGGATATCCTAAAAGATTAGACACCAAACATAAATGACAGCAGTCAAGCACTGAATTTCCTTTGTTAATCAATGTATTATTAGTCCTCTGTAATAATTAATGTTGTGATTTGTATGAATAATGATGGTGCAAAAAATGATAGTTTTTCTGTCATTTAGGTATTAATCAAGAAAACTAAGTTAACTATTAAATTAAGAGGACATACAAAAAATATTTACCTTAATACTATATTTAATATTTACAAATTTTTATTCATATTCGCAACTACTATTGAATACTATTTCAATAATTATGATTCATTTTACATCAAGAATGTCATTTCTTTTCTAAAGCAATTTTGAATGTTGATTTAAATCTAACTTGTACTAAAAACTATTATCGAGTTATTGATATTATAATAAAATGTAATTAAAAGTAGCCCAGATGAAACGCCAGATTCCCAGCTGATGGGCCACTTTTTACCTTCAGATTTAGTTGTGAGATTATCTTTCATTTTCTTAAAAATTTCTTTCACTATATATTTCTTGAAAGATTCTGGAGGAACTTGTTTCTTCCCAATATTCACAAGGTTTCCTTTCTTTACAAATGAATCTGCTGTTTCGTTACCTTTAATTCCCACTGGAATACAATCTGCTTGGCTTTAGTTCTTAAATATTTGATATCTTTCTTAATTTGAGTTATTATAGGGGTTTCAGTGTGATGATTTAATGAGACAGCTGGTATATTGCTCTGAAATCTACGAATATTATCCCTTTAAAATAGCAATCATTATTTACTTTGATTTTTAAATTATTTATTGTTAAATGTATAGCATAGATTTCAACATCAAAATTTGATGAGACTTAAAGCAAAGAATAAAAATAAGCCTCTCTACCAATATCACACATGGGATATGAGAATAAGGTAAAATTATCCTTCCCGATTTCAAATAGGGTTGAATCTGGTTAGTAATTAATGGTGAATACAGATAGTTCAGATAATTGTTTTTTACGGCCTTGGGGAATTAAATCCACAAATAATAACGAATTGGATCATTTAATTATGGTCTTTATTGAAATGAATCATCTGCGTCGCAGAATTTCACATCAAAGTTGTTATAAGACGAAAATATTGAAATTAACTGGATTTGTTTCTCCCGGAATTATTTGCTTTTGAGAAGGTGTACAAGTGTGCCTTGTTGAGGGAATAACATGAATTTGAAATAAAATTCAAAAATCTAAGATCGCTTCAATTTCACTCTGCCCATTCTGATAATTTTCGAATTATGCACTCACTAGCAATGATCACTAGCATCATCATCAATAGCACGACAGCCCAGAGTGAACAAAGGCTTTCCTTTGAAGAGATTTCCATGCATTCCTCTGGGTGACAAAGGTCCTCCGATTCATAACCTCTAGTACTGCAAAATCCTTCTCAACTTGCGTCTATCCATCGCAACCTGGGTCGTCCTCTTCCTCTTTGTCCCTGTGGCTTTGCCAAAACGAGCCTTTTTATAGGGTTTAAATCATTCATTCTAAATACATGAGCAGCCCAGTTTAGTCTATTCATCTTAATACATTTTAAAACATCTGGATCTTGATAGCATTTATATATTTCTGCGCTGTACCATCTTCTCCAACAATCCCTTTCCTTAACACCTCCAAGAATAGCCCTCAAAATCTTCCGTTCAAATAGACTCCAAATGGGCCTCATTAGATCTTGCCAAAGTCCAAGTTTCAAAGCCATAGACCAAAATAGGTCTAATAAATATTTATATAACAAGAATTAAGTTTTTCTGCTTATAAACTGTGATTTAAACAGATTTCTTAACCCAAAAAAGGCCTTATTGGCAGACACAATTCTATTTTTTATTTTAGGTAAAATGCCATTGCTATTTTGACAATTAGCAATGATATAAGTCAATAATTTATTTTCTTATTACACTAATAAGCCTTTATTTCTTATGCTTTCCTTTTCACAGTCATCATCTGAAAATTATCATTTCCAAGTCCAGCTCGATTGAATCTGGAAAGCAATTCATGGACTTAGGGGAATTCAGATTAGTATTGTAAATTTGGCTTTGGTGAATGAAGTAGACAAATGATAAAAATGATTCTGTCATGTTCATCATCCAAATGAATCCTCGCTGTCGTTATGAAACGAAAGTATTAAAATCACCTTGATTTTTTCTCACGGAGTTGATTTCTTTTGAGACTGTATACAAAATCGTTTCAAATTAGTTTAGTTTGTTACTCCACTGTCATTTTTTTATTCTGCTCACTTTGGGCTAATTAGACAGGGACCTACAGTTTAACGTGGATTTCGAACCCATCACAAACATCCATGCCCCGAACCTGAAGTCTATGGTACTAAAGGCCAGAGCGTTGGCCGATTGGCCATTAGACCACCGGCAATGTAAGTTTGGTTTGCTTTGTCGTTCTACTGTCATCTTGTGCACACGAGGGCTAAACAGACTGGGAATTACAGTTTAAAGTGGATTCCGAATCACTCACAAACATCACCTTCAAAATTCGAAACCGTCGAAATTCGAACATGAAATCTGTAGTACCAAAGGCCAGTGCGCCAAATAATTGGCTATCAAGCCGCTAAATTTCAAAGATTGTTTAATGATATGAATTTTAAACACAATACAAAGTTATAAGGAAACAGATCGCATTATTTTACACCTGCCTGTTCCGTGGCACCTCGTCATTTTCAAATGATGCCCGCTTTTACAGTGGTGTCAGCCATTAATTTATTTTCATAACGCACTATGGCTTTTATTTCTGATGCTTTTATTTTCACCATCAATATCTGAAAATTACTATGATTCGCAGAACAAAAGACCACCACCATAAAAGTGATAAAACTTTCCCAAAATGAAGCATCGTAATGGATGATTCGAGAAAAAGATGGAAAGAAAAAAAAATAACTAAGCATTATAATAAAACAGTCAAAGAAGATGACTTCAATAACCAAAATCTAAAATTCCAAAATTTCACACGTGATTATGCCGCACCATGTTTTCTCATACAGTCCATAACGAGAGAATAATATGAGAAATTGCCACCCGAGAGGTCAAAAATTGGTGAAGGATTAAACAAATAAAAAAAAAGCAGACACCAGTTCAGAAGTTTACGAGTTAATGACGATCAAATGGTGTGAAGATTCAAGAAGATCTTGTATGGAAATAAAAAATAAAAAAAGCATCCACCCTCAAGCTATCTTCCGAGGAAAATTACAATTCGGGTGCATTTCAAGACAAAAGGTTTGTATAATAACATAATTCAACGCTGGAAGACCATCCGTGAGAACAACATGTGTTGATGAATATGATTTCGAATGTTGGAATACCGTTTGCAACGCTTGGATTGGCCGCGCGGGGTCTTCGAATCTGTTTTCTCACGATTTATTACACGATCCGAAGATATTTTGTAGCAAGTGCGCTTCAAAAGGAACAGAGGGAATAAAGAAAACACGAACAGCAGCTCATGGCGTAGCTGATTTCTGACCTTTTTGGAAGATGATATGCATTTCGCAAAATGATTTTGTGATGGCTTTTTTTTGGTTTTTGGTTTTTTTAAAGTTGTGAAATACCAAATATATGAAGCAAATAAAATTGATTTTTTTGCCAAGTTATGGGAAAATTTAGGGTGTTATCGTTTTCGTAATGGAATATGTTCTTCTTCAGGTATGTGCGCAAAATGATGCAGATATTTCTCTCAATGGTGATTTGTATGAGGAAAAATATTTTATTTTTAAGTTTTTACCTTGGAAAGGTTGATGCCTCTAATAGCAAAATTGCAGTTTCGTATATTGCTGGAAATTCTGATCGCCATAAAAGTAATCTTTTTTTTTTTTCCCATTTGATAAATATTTCGTAATATAGTTGAGACACTAAAGATGAATGCAATTTCGAGCAATGTTTTCTCACAAAAGTAAATGTACTGTATACTAAATAAAACGAATTCAATGTTATTTCATACAGTGGGATAGAATTAAAATGACATAAAGTTGCATCAAAAAGATCTCTGCTTCACATAATATCATTATTTTCTACATCGTTATCCAATAATAATAATAAACATGAATATTAACAATAATTTTAGATAATATATAATTATATCCTTAATATAATCCTTAATCTTTATATGTGATTAATCTTATTATAATTAATCAATAATCCTTATATATAATTATCAGGATTGTCTGACTTTTTCGATTTCAAATTTTAGAATTAGATTTATTAAAAAGTATGCAATAAAAATTTCATTGAAAGAAAAAGAATTTTAAATTTTATTTCGTATTGTGGGATATAGGAATAATTATTATTAAAATTGTAAATTGTAAAAGAGGTTCATTCTGTACATTAAAAAACGAAAGCGCTGTAATTTTTAACTTAATTCATACAAAGTTGACAGCCCTTATATAAGCCTAAATGAAAAAAAGGACGATTATGTGTATGAAGAGAACATAAACTGAAAAGCATTTAAAGTGATCATGATACAATTCATACAATACAATACAATACATACAAAGTTCAAAACCCGTATGTAAGCAGAAATGAAAAAAAAGTATGATTTTGTATATGGAGAGGACATAAATTGTAGTATGGAAAGCATTGAAAGTGGTGATAATAAGCCTCAGACATTAACATTTTTTAAACGAATTTGACGAATTATTTGGAAACTTGGATTCTGATACTGACTTTGAAGCATTTATAAGACTTTTTGTTTCTTTTTGTATAAAGATTGCATTCATCATATAAATTGAAAGATTAAACTGATTTTCCTTTTCATTTGTTATTTTTATATGCTAATTAATATCTGTTATCTCTTGCGTACGTTTTGACACCTTTCAATTATCCGGGCGCCTGTTTCACCAATTTTTCATTTTGCCAACGACGCAACAAAGCAGCAATATAAACAATTTCGAAAATAAGACGATTCACTTTTAAAAACGGATAACTCAGTGGGCGATGTAACACTTGCCTCCAACTGACAGAAAAAAGGGTACTTTTTTTTTTTTTTTTTTTTTTTTTTGTCAGATGAGCAGTTCCGTATGCAAGTTTAGCTTTAAAAATGATCAGTTTATACAGGGTACTCATTTAATTAATACTATGTAAATTTCGTATTATTCTACAAAGTCGGGTTTTTATTTATTTATTTTTTTGCATTAAGAACTTATTTTATTCCTTTTTTTTTTACTTATTTCCTCGACAAAGCATTGGAATAATTAAATCAGAGGTGGCCAACCAGTGGCCCGCCTTACTTATTTTTCTGGTCCGTGAGATATATCACACTTTTTGCAAAATGTATTTAGTTTATAATGGCCAAAGGAGTGAAAACCAGTGTATTTAAATACTAAATTATGTGTGCTTCCATCTATTCAAAAATGAACTGTCGAAAGGATGAGAAAAAATGAACTTTGTTTTTAAAATAATATTCCTGCGTTAATAAGATGCGCGAGCCTCATGAGTTCGCAGAATATAGTTTATATTCTGCGAACTCATGAGGCTCGCGCATCTTGGAACATTTAATAGAACAGGTTCTATGTTTCACTTTAAGTGACTTCAGTGACGCATTGACCATCCCTAGATGATACGCACAGTTGATTGTTGACAGCAGAGCAAACCAAACTCTTAGCTGAAGTTGTTAGTGTTTGTGGTTCAACCTACACCTTCGAATCGTTTTTCTTTTCTTTTTTTTCTTTTCTTTTCTTTAAAAGGAAATTGATCCAACATAAAACACTCTCAAACATAAAGGAAGCTAACTTATAACACCAACGACGATGTGCAAATACCCAAAATGAGATCGATTTGCACTAGCAACGTAATGATTTCATCTTTTTTTTTTTATTTCGAGTATATTTATATATTTTTTATATTTTATTTTTAGTGTTATATATTTCTTTACAATGTGCGATTAGTATCATCATTATTATTATGTTATCTATGTGTACATGTAAGAATAATAGTGAACACAATAATAATAACTAGTTATGTTTCCATTTTTCACTCAAAAAAAAAAAAAATGTCTAGAGTGGGTCTAAATCTAATAGAGGGATATATAATTTTACATGCGGCCGACCGAGTTATAATCCAAAGTGGCCCGCAAGATCATTTGGGTTGGCCACCCCTGAATTAAACAAAAGAAATAGTACCGATTACCCCACATTTTAGTTAGCTACAGTTATTATAGAGTTGCATTATTAGTTAATACAAATTCAGAACCAATCCACTCCAATTTTATCGACTTAAAAGATAAACACTAAATTTGCAACAACTTAAAAATGGCTCATTTGATAAATTTAGAATTAAGTCATTCAATAAATTGACCCTAAACTAAACCTGTTTATTAAATTAACTCTTAATTGATTTTCACAAGCAAAAAAAAAAAAATTTTTTTCAACATATTTTCAAAATAAAAGGATATCATGTGAAAGAAAAGATTAATTACCACTCTCATTCAAATAAGCAATTTTATTACTTTTTTTTTTTTTGCATAATTAGAACTAAATTTTTTACTAAAACAAATTATATGGGTCGTGAAACGAGTTTTGCAACATCATGACTTCAAAAATTATATCTAAACTCATTTCTTTATTTAAATATATTTCTAAACATTTTTATACCAGTTTATTTGACAAAACATTAGAATATCCTATCAAAGAAAAAGGTTTATGCACATTAAGGGATTATTTTATTCCAAAAACTCTTTCGCCAACAAAAAATGTTCTCATTAACTTTTTCGTAATTAATACTACAATCAATGAACCATGTAACAAGCTCTAAACATCATTCTATGTAACAACTAACAGAAATAATTTTTTTAAAAATTTAAATCTATCTGAATCTACATCTTACATTAATTTACCCGACAAAACAGAATAGGATGGGAAACAAAAAAAAGATGATTACCACATATTAAACATTTTCTTCAATCAGATTAATTTCATGTATTAGTCTTTTGTGGAAATAGCATAAAATCTAGAACAGCATTCAGATCATATCGAATATAAAGGCTTAATGAATACCTTTTTTCCAAAAACTTTTCAATTCAAAAATTTTCTCTTCAGATAAGTGAAACATCACATGAAGGAACAGAATACATAATCACATTACCTCATTCAGAGTAATGATGCCAAATTTAAACCATTGTAAAAAACAATCATTGTACCACATTGTAAAAAACAATCATGGACCAAGAATGACAATATTTTTTACATATAATGAAGCTCGGTTTTCACAAAAAAACAATGGTACATCACATGAAAGGAAAAACACCTGATTACCCCACATAATCACACATTACCTCAATCAGATTAATTATGCTTATTAATTCTTTTGCACAATTAATAACCAACACAATACCGAATTAAGCTATTCAATCTAGGGTTTATGAAACAGCATCATCACCATCCTTATCAATAGCTTTTACCTGGAGCCATTCATTTTTATTAATTTTTGCTTAATTAATACTACGATCAATTTACCACGAAACAAGCTCTAAACATCGTCCTATGTAACAGCCAGCAGAAATCATTTTCTTTTATTTAAATCCACCCAAAAGTACATTTTACATTTGTTTACCAGACAACCCAGAATATGATATGAAAAAGAAAAGAGATGATTACTTATGAAAGGAAAAAAACCGATTATCCCACATTCAGATTAATTATGCTTATTAATTTTTGCACAATTAGTACCCAATCAATACCGAATTAAGCCATTCAATCAATGGCCCATGAAACAACATCATCACCATCCTTATCAATAACTTTTACCTGGAACCATTCATTTTTATTAATTCTATCCCTTAGTTATTTTTACATAGCTCAGTTTTCGCAGCAAAACAGTGGTACACCACATGGAAGAAAAGAACCGATTATCCCCATTAAGCAATTACCTCATTCAGATTAATTATGCTTATTAATTTTTGCACAATTAGTACCCAATCCAATACCGAATTAAGCCATTCAATCAATGGCCCATGAAACAACATCATCACCATCCTTATCAATAACTTTTACCTGGAACCATTCATTTTTTATTAATTCTATCCCGGAGTTAAAGTTACAAAGAATGAAGCTCAGTTTTCGCAGCAAAACAGTGGTACACCACATGAAAGAAAAGAACCGATTATCCCCATTAAGCAATTACCTCATTCAGATTAATTATGCTTATTAATTTTTTTCACAATTAGTACCCAATCCAATACCGAATTAAGCCATTCAATCAATGGCCCATGAAACAACATCATCACCATCCTTATCAATAACTTTTACCTGGAACCATTCATTTTTATTAATTCTATCCCGGAGTTAAAGTTACAAAGAATGAAGCTCAGTTTTCGCAGCAAAACAGTGGTACACCACATGAAAGAAAAGAACCGATTATCCCCATTAAGCAATTACCTCATTCAGATTAATTATGCTTATTAATTTTTTTGCACAATTAGTACCCAATCCAATACCGAATTAAGCCATTCAATCAATGGTCCATGAAACAACATCATCTCCATCTTCGCAGCAAGCAAAATTGCATAGACCCGTTCCTTTAATTAAATCCGCTTTTTTACATCAATCAACCCGACACCGAGAGGGCGCGAAAGTAACGGGGAGAGGGATAGGAGGGAGAGGGGCACCACCAAATATTTGCTCATTAATAACGGCCCCGTTTGGACTTCGCGGTTAATTAATTTCGAAGCTCTCCAAACTGCTGCGCGCGTATATTTATGTATATCGTCATAAAAGATGCGAAAAATTTCCACTTTTATCTTCCTCTCCCCCTCTCTCCTCCTTAAAGAGTGTGGCCGCTTAAACGACACTTGAGACGTATAAAGCAGCTTTTGCGAGACGAAGTTTAAATTCCATTAAGGTGAAAATGCTTTTACCGCGTTTGAGAGGCTCGGTAAATTCATTAGAGCGTTAGAAGAATTAATTAACGCAATTCGCTGAGAGAGGGGGAGAGAGAGCTTTGTATTAATTGCGCCGAAATTAAATGATGCGTGGAGTTTTTCTTTTTGCTGCCCCGTCCTGCACAAAGAGCGAGCCGGCCTCGTTTTAAAACTTGCTTGCTGATGCAGTGAAAGCTTTGTCTGGGTGTAAAGGGAGTAGGCTTTGTTTGAAGATTCGGTCGCCACTCTTTCGTTTGCCGCTCTCTCCATTTTCCGCCCCCCCCTCAAGTGCCGGGGCGGTAATTTCGATCTCCAGGAAGCCCCCCTTACGACTGCTACAGTTTAAGGAGCCTTCCTACCAAAAGTATTTAAATAGCGTGGTACTTCGGTGCTCCAGAAACAAGATGACATATACCAAACGCTAATTGGACTTATTGTTGGTACATATTTGGATTTATATCCCACAAGAAGCATATCGAGTATTCCTCGAAATTGCCTTTGGTATATTCTTGAACTTGTACCAAACAGGGCCTGGTATATTCCATTTGGTATATACTGGGCTTATACCAAACATGACATAGTATATTCCTTTGGTATATTCTTGGACTTATGGCAAACAGGACCTAGTATATTCCTTTGGTATATTCTTGGACTTATACCAAACATGACCTGATGTATTCTGGACTTATACCAAATACTCTTAGGTTCAAAGAGTATTTGAAATAATACTTTGGAATAATACTGAACAAGTCGTATAACAAATACTCCTTGGGCACATCCTTGGACTTATACCGAAAACAGGGACGTATACTAAATATTCATCTTGTATAAATCCAAGAAGATACCAACAAAACTATATATTATTGTATGTTCTTGGATTCATACAAAAAATAAAGAGAAACCGATTCATCCGTCGTCATGAAAAAAATTCTATTGTTATTGGCACATTATACATTGATAGGATTGTATAAAATAATTCAACTATATATACTATATCGTACTGAAATGCATTCATAAAATTTAGCAAATTAAACTTTCTCTTTTCTGTTTTTTTCCCTACAAGGACCTACCTTGAGAATCACCAGATAGGACGTCTACTAAAGATCTGTCCAAAGATCTTTGCTTCTACCTTCTCCTCAGGATGTTTCGGTAATGTGGCATTATCTGGTCATTCCAAACAATACTAGCAGCTACAGTTTAAGAAACCTTCCCACCAAAAGTATTTAAATAGAGTGGTACTTCGGTATATGTCCTTAATTGGCTCCAGAAACAACATGACATATACCAAATATTCCTTGGACTTATCGTTGGTGTGTCTTTGGATTTATACCCAATAAGACACATATCGAACTTATCTTTGGTATATTCTTGGACTTATACCGAACAGGACGTATACCAAATACTCTTTGAACCTATCTTTGGACAAATACTGAACAAGTCGTAAAACAAATACTCCTTGGGGCATCCTTGATATATCCTTGGACTTATACCGAAAACAAAACGTATATTAAATACTCCTCGGACTTATTGTTGATATATTCTTGGATTTATACAAGAAGTAAATAGAAAACACTTCATCCGTCGTCATTAAAAAATTCTATCGTTATTGGCACATTAAACATTGATAGGATTGTATAAAATAATTCAAGCACTATATCGTACTCAAATGCATACTACTGTGTGAAAAAAGAAAGACCAATTTTCAATTTAAAATTCCTCGGGCTTATGGAATTTCAAAATTTGTCTGTGTGAAATTTGACGTCAAAATATTCATTAGTGTTTGAGTTACGCTTGGCTTTGTGAGACGCTAAAACTGATTCCGGCGATTTTTGAAATGTCTGAATTAATTGAGCAAAGATCTTGCATTCAATTTTGTTTGCGGAAACGTATAGAATGTTGCAGAAGGCATTCGGTGAGCATTCCTATATCGGAAAGAAATGTCTAAGTTCAAAGAAGGCAGAGAACGCGTTAAAGAAGAATAGCCCTCTGGTCGACCACCAACCTCAACCGACGAAGCTCACTTCCAAAAAATTAAAGATTTGATGCTTGAAAACCGTCGATTTACAATTAGAGATCTGGCTGATGATAGTGGAATTTCAAAAGGTCAATTCCATTTTGGGCCTCAAACACGCCAAATTTGGACTGGTACTGAAAACATTGAATGCGCTAGCTCACACTGCATTGATTCGTGACTTTTTCGCCAAAAATGAAATCCATATCGTTCCAAAACCATCGGATACACACCGTGCGAATTCTGGCAATTCTCTAAACTCAAAAGACTACTCCGGGGACACCGTTTTGAGTCGATTGAAGAGATTCAACGTGAATCGCCGCGCGCTTTGAAGCCCATGCCTGCCGATGACTTTTTAGCGTGCATTGAGGATTGGAAAAAAAGTTGGCATAAGTGCATTGTTTCTGGAGGGGATTACTTTGAAGGTGATGAAATAAATTTGGAAGAATAAATAAATAGTTTTTGGAGAAAAAAAAATTGTTTCTTACTTTTTGGGCACAGTAGTACATAAAATTTAGGAAATTAAACTTTTTCTTTTCTGTCTTTTCCCTAAATGGACCTGGTTGAGAATTACCAGACCGGATGTCTACTAAAGATCTTTCCAAAGATCTTTGCTTCTGCCTTCTCCTCATGATGTATCGGAAATGTGACATTGTCTCGTCATTGCCATTGCTGCAGTTTAAGGAACCTTCCTACCAAATGAATTTAAATATAGTGATACTTCGATATATATCCGTAATTCGCTCCAGAAGCAACATGACCTGTACCAAACACTCCTTGGACTTATACGTGACATATCCTTGGATTTACACCCAACAAGACACTCAGTATATACTAGGCTGTGCAGTTTTTGTGGAGGCCTTTCTCTGCAAATTGTTTGACACCAAAATATTATTTGGCAAAGATTTTGACACAGGAGAGCCGTATTTTATATAAAGGTCGTATACCAAAACAATATTTCGTCTCCAAACCGAATTTGCATTATTAAGTTGAACTAGAGGTACCATTATGTGAGTAAAGGATACTATTAAGTTTGTGTAACAAATGCTATGTTAAATGTTCTATTTAAATACTTTCATGAAAAAAATATAATCTTTTATTACAGAGTTATTAATCATAATCACTGTATTTGTCTATAATTTAGTTTATTCATTTCAAAAAAAGGATTTATGAAATAAATTACAAAATAAAAAAGCAGATTTCAACTTTTGGGGAAAGATCAGAGGTGGCTAACCCAATTGATAGTGTAGGCTACCTTGGAAATGCATTCTAACTCAACGGACCGCATATAAAATTATATATCCCCATATTAGATTTAGACTCAATTTCAATTTTTAACTCCAAAAAATGTCTCTAACAAAAAACATAATGAGTACATGAAACATAATGAGTTATTACTATTGTGTTACTATTATTCTTACATGTAAACATAGATGATATAATATGATACTAAACGCACATTGTAAAGAAATATACAACACTAAAAATGAAACATAAAAAAATATATAAATATAAACGAAATAAAAAAAATGAAATCATTTAAAAATATTTATCTCACTGTTATATTTGTTTCTCTACTCTTTCACTTAGCTTTAGAGAATTTGAGTATTTGCAGATCGTAATGGGTGTTGCAGGTGAGCGTCCGTTATGTTTGAATGTGTTTTGTGTTGGGTAAATTTCATTTTAGAATAAAAAAATAAAAAAAAAAAAATACTCGCAGGTGTAAGTTGAACCAAAAGTGCTGACAACTTCAATTAAGAGTCTGGTTTACTCTGCTGTCAATAATCAATTATGCGTATCTAGGGATAGTCACTAAGGTCATTTAAAGTGAAACATAGAACCTATATTAGATGTTCCAAGATGCGTGCGGATCATGAGTTCGCAGAATAGAATTTAATTATCCTGCGAACTCATCAATAAAAAACAGGCAACATCTGTCCTATAGTATATTCGCAAGAATATTATTTTAAATTCAAACTTAATTTTTCTCATCATTCCGACAGTTCATTTTTGAATATATCGATGCACACATAATGTACTTTTTTAATGCATTGTTTTTCACTTCATTGGCCATTCTAAAATAAATATATTTTTGTAAAAGTGTAATAAATCTCAGAGCCAGAAAATTTTTTAAGGCAGGCCGCCCTGATTAAAATAGTATGAGTTAAGCAGTTACAGGGTCCCAATCTGTGACTCTTTTCTTAATATCAAAAAGCCCTAACACAATGGATGATCAAACATTGCGCAAACATCTCATGCATATTATCATTAAAGAACTCATTCTATTATATTTGATTTGCTCAACATATTTCCGAATGTCTTTTATGTTATCTCTGATTCACCAAAATAAAAATAAAAATGATGATAAGTATAACGATGTAACGTATGATAGACGTTCCATAAATGGGTGATATTACTTCCACCAAAAGGCCCACGTAGGCGTACAAATATTTATCAGTTTCACGTGAGAGACTGCACACACCGAGGAACAATACATTTATGAAAAATTTACTCAGAAATCATACCACCTCCCTCTGCAGGATTCATATTTAGAAACGGTTCAGTTGATCACGATGATTATGGGTTTTATACATAGCCGAACCAGGAAAAATCTGAAAAATATGTACGCCATCATCTCACTAACGCCATCATTTTTTTTTTCTCTCACCATAAGGTGTCTAACATGCGAGCAATCGAGCAGCTCTGGTGAGCGTAACGATTTAAAAATTCACAAATCTTCGATTTTTCTTGATGGAATAATAATGAAAAAAGCCACAAAGAAAGTTGAGAGAACCCGGAGCGTCGGTTATGATCCATTTTGCCATTAGGGATTCTCCTCTGTATTATTTCCCATCAGGCTAATCACGTGCGAGCAGAGAGAAGAGATTTGTGCGGTCCGTAACCCGCGAGTGAAATGAGGAATAAAATTCATAAAACATCTCTTTCTGATTTCAGTTTTATTTGCTCAGTGGCCGGGGTTGCAGCGATTAGGGAGAAATATGAGATGCGAAATGTCCGCCATCATGGATGGTTGCCTTTTATTTCTGTGAAAAATAACTTCCCCAACGCTTTCGTTCAGTGGAAGAAAAACGAATTTGTGCTGTCATTTGAAAGGATATATGTATGAAACAGTAATTGTAGGATGATTTACGAAATGATTGGTTCGTGTTAAAGTTATGAGAAGTTTCTTTGCAATACATTCTTCTCATTGTTTAAGAACTGTGTGATTACTGTGTGAACTGTGTTTAATGATTTCTGCAAAAATGATTATAAAATCCCCAAGATTTAAAGCAGGGGGGGCAACCCACAGCCCACCTTCAATATTATTCCGGCCCGTGAGATGTATCACACTTTTACAAAATATATTTATTTCACAATGGCCAAAGTAGGAAAACTAATGTATTAAAAAAACACATTACGTGTCATCCCTACATTCAAAAATAAACTGCCGAAATTATAAAAAATTGACTTCGATTTTAAAATAATATTCTTGCGAATATAGGACAGATACTGCTTGTTTTATTCCTGAGTTTACAGTTATGAGTTCGCAGAATAATTCGATTATATTCTGGGAAGATAATGGGTTTCTTAATTTCCTTCAAGTTTCTTTCTTAATTCATTTCCATGCCATATTTGAAAGGTGTGCGTTAAAATCCATATCCACCACGTTAAATTCAACTTCATTGTATATTTTTTTCTATGAAACTAGAAAAGTGAGAAGTGTGATTTTTTTATAGAAGTCAAAGAATCATACTTTATGTATATTATAATTATTTTTTACTTAAAAATAACAATTTAACAAGTTTAATAGCATTCCACTTTTCTTTTTTGTATTATGTATAATTCCATGTATGACAAAATCTTTGTGTCAAGACATTTGCATTTATATGATAAATTCATATTTCATGTTAAGGAGTTTATCATTCAATGAGAAAAACAGCTTGAATCTTAAAAAAAAAAACATTTTCTAAGAAAAATCAAGTTTAAAGGTTTTATATGTATTTCTATAAAAATAGGTGGATGGTTAGCAAAATTCTCATTTTATTTACTTTCACCCCGTTAAAAGTATCTCAATATTTTTAGCATTTCAATCCTTTGGTTCGTCATTTTGGCAGCTTTCTTTTTGCTCTTTATCGATTCCACATTTTTGTTTGTATTGTTTTATGTTTTTACACACTGGAAACTGCCAAATGCATTTATATTATACTTTTAATTTCAGGAGGAGTTACACTCAAACATCTCTGTTCTACATCTCTCATTTCTGCTTTTATAGCTATGAAAGCATTAGATGTTTGAGTTTTCAAGTAATCTAACTGATATTCATGTGAGTTTGAATACATCCAAGGAAACTTCTTTTTTAATAGTTCAGGTTTGAAGATGAATTAAATGACCTCAATTTTCGAAAAAGGCAGGACAATTTTTTCATAAAACACAGATCGTAATACAGAAAAATATAGAAGTTTCAATTATTTTTATTTTTATTCTAATTTATCGCAGAAAACAGGAGGCAATGATTAAAAATGATATAAAAAATTCAAAATTGATAAACCATGTGTCCCATAAATAATGGTACTATCTAAATTGAAGATTATTAAGATCATCTAAGATTATTATCACTGATAATTTTTTATTATTCATTAATCTGACAGACGATTAGTATCACAGATGATTGTTTGTCGTCGAATATTTTTATAGATGATTATTATTGCATGAGCGGAAAAACTAAATTCTTGTTATATAAACCCCTTATTAGACCTAATTAGGTCTATGGCTCTGAAACTTGAAACTTTGGCAAGATTTGATGAGGCCCATTTGGGTCTATTTGAGTGGAACATTTGGAAACGGAAAGCATTTGAAGAAGCACTTTTAGAATGGAAAGAATTTGAACAGAAGATTTTAAGGGCTATTCTTGAAGGTGTAAAAGAAAGTGATTTTGGAGAAGACAGTACAACACCGGATTATATAAAGGCTATAAAGACCGAGATATAATAAAAAATTTTAAGATCAATAGATTAAATTTGCTGCTCATATATTTAGAATGAGTGATTTAAACCTTTTAATAGGGCTCGTTTTGGCAAAGCTACTGCGATAAACAGGAAGAGGACTATCCAGGTTGCGATGGATAGACGCAGTTGAGAAGGATTTTGCTGTACTAAGGTTTAAAAATTGGAGGACCCTTGTCACCCAGAGGAATGCATGGAAATCTCTTCAAAGGAAAGCATTAGCCCCACTCTGGGCTGTCGTGCTATTGATGATGATTATTATTATTGATTATTTATGCAAGCGATTGTTTATTATTCACTATTTTCACATATGATTTTTATAATCTATTATTTATTATATTGTTTACTAAGCATTCTTCTAAGTAAGTATTTTTTTATCACTTTTATAACGTTCGAATATGTTTTTGTAAAATTGTCAAAACGCCCACAGACAAAGAAATTTAAAAAAGCAGATTTTCAAAATCTGATAGACATGTCTTGGACTTTAAAGCTATCTTTGAATTATCTTGAGATTGCATCATTTTCAAACCTCTGCTTCTTTTATTAACTAATTCCATATACATTGAAAAGATAAAAGCCCAATTTAATTAAGAAATAGAAGAAAAATCGTTATTTAAATCGATTTTTGAATACCTAGTGTTTTCAAGAAGATTTACTAATGGCCTAAATATAATTTTTATTACAATTTGTGCAGATCTAAAAATGGCGAACATTTGCCACATCATTAAGGAACCCTTTTTCTCCCGCGCAGGCGCACTGCGTCAGCTTTTACTGCGCTTCCTCACTTCCACCCTAAATCAGGTCGCAAATGAAAAGGTACAAGTCGTCTAATTTCCCCCGCTCGCAGAATGTCCGAAAGCACGAAGGGAGAAAAGAAAAACACGTCCATTATGATTTCAATATTTAATGCAGAGGCATACGGTGAGCGCTAGTTTTGTAAGCACCGTTTTCCCACGCTTAACTCCCGGCTCATTGCGTCAAGTGCTAGTTTAGATTTTGCCGCACATTTACGTGCGGGACCTAATTTCCTTCTAATAGCGCTCGCAAATGATACTTATTTGTCATAGTTACGGATTGTTGTCGCGCAAAAAGGCCCTTCTTTTTTTTTTTTTTTTTCCTTCCATTCATTTGTTGTTGAGATTTTTGAATCTCTTGGTAAACGTTTGTCGAAGGAAATCACAAGTTTGAGGGAGCGTCGACAAATTTTGTTGTTGACAGCACAAAAAAAAACGCTACTGGATTAAATTTTGATAGTTACTAGAATTACTGGATTCAACAACGATTCGCCCAACTCTTGTGGTGAGCGGGCAAGACGGTCAAGTTCGAATCTTCCAGGATGTCCGTTGCAGTTACGGCATTTAGAAATGCATAGGCTCGATGGCAGTCAGGATATCGTATGCAAAGTGTCTCACATCAAAGGTAGACTTCCTGGAGGTTGCGGAACTTTCATACGACACGCAAATAAGGGGATAGTTACCTATAAAAGACTTTTTGCAAGGAACTATATGTATACAGGATTATTACAATATATATACAGGGTGATTAAGTCCCATTTTCAAAATGCTTTAAAAAAAGAACCACTCGTTTCAATGAGTTCAAATTTGAACTGAAGACACAAGAAGGGGGAAACGACACAACAACAAAAAAGATTAAATAAAAAAAGCTCCGGCGAATTTTTCCCATCCCATTGGGTATGAACTTGCCGTGGTGTATGGGCTTTCCACTCACAGTGTCACAAGTGTTGAATGACTTGGAAGTTCTTTTTTTTCCGTCAAATAACAAAAATCGAGCACGTTGAACACTACAGTTAGTTTCATGTGCAACTCGTGCCAATGATTTCGATCCAAAATATCATTGGCAGCCGAATTCACTTTCCTTATGCCGCTTACAGATCCATCTATTCATATACTTTGGAAAAATTTTTTTTGATGCTGTAGCGTTTTCCCCTTCTTCGAGTATCTTCAGTTCAAATGTGAAATCGTTGTGACGAGGGGTTCTTTTTTGACAGCATTTTAAAGTGGGACTCGCCTTGTATATACAAATCACACACAATATATATAGCGGTTTGGGTTTCAGAACCAAGAATAATTGGTATGAAACTTTATCAAGCGATGTTGAACTGAAAATTTCCGCGTCCATGCCTGTTACGGAAATGTTTTACGGGAGAAAAAAAAAACAACATATTTTTTGCTCATCATCATATTTTAGAACTCAGATTTTGAAAGAATGTTTTATGGATTTTTGTTGTTGTTGCTATTGTCGAATTGAGTTATAAAATATTGAAAAACACGAAATTTCAAATATATACACAGATATTTTTGTTAGAATTTCTCAAAAAATTGTCGAAAAAACGTGAATTTTTTTAAATTTACACTAACACTCCTATCTAAAAGATATTTTTTGTTTATGAATTTCTCAAAAAACGTTGTCAAAAAGTGCATTTTTTGCATTAAGGGTGCGCGTGCAACTTTACACTAACGCGGAGTAACAATGCTATCTAAAAGAATATTCCGAAAAATTATCACAATGACTTGCATACATATAAAGCATGCATTGAACTAAAATATTGATAATGTTCTAAAGTACATGTTAGTGATAGCCAATCGAGTCATTGAGTTAAAAAAAATACAAGAAAAATAAGTACCTATTTCAACATAAATGCCAATCATTCATTTCTAAATGCATAAATATATAATCTTTTAGCACAATGCATACATAAATAATACATAACATGAATAAAAACGTGGTTAAAATTTCATTGAATTCTGAAGATTATTATAACAGTTTTACCTTTTATCGTGTGGCAGTGTAGCCCAAAAAAAATTTAATTTAATTGAATACAATTTCATTTCAATTTAGAAATTTTATTGAGTGAATTATTCTGCGTGAATGTGAGTATCTTAACAGTTCGTGATGAAACAGTTGTATCTCGACTTTAGAAAAAAAACCTCAAAATTGTTTCCGACAGCTAAAGATCTGATCTTTAAAAAATAAAACATTTTTCGATTTTTTTTTTTTCCCATAAAAATCGCGATTTGATCGTGGTCAATTACCTATCTTGTTATTGCAGTTATGATTTTTGAAATGTATAAAATATTTTTCTGTTGAAACTGTGTTAAAAACATAACGATGTAGAAAATATATTGTATAAAAATAAACGTTAGTTGCATAATTTTTGCAAATTGTAATATTGTATAAGTTATAAATTGTATAATTTTCGCAAATTGTAATATTGTATAAGTTGTAAATTAACAATTTTTGTATAAAAATAACGTTAGCTGTATAATTTTTGCAAATTGTAATATGTTGTACATTGTATAAAAATAACGTTAGTTGTATAATTTCTGCAAATTGTAATATCGTATAAGTAATAAATTGTATAAAAATAACGTCAGTTGTATAATTTTTGCAAGTTGTAATAATGTATAAATTGTAAATTGTAAAATTTTGTATAAAAACAACGTAAGTTGTATAATTTTTGCAAATTGTAATATTGTATAAATTGTAAATTGTATAAAAATAACGTTGTATAATTTCTGCAAATTATAATATTGTATAAGTAATAAATTGTGTAATTTTTGTATAAAAATAACGTCAGTTGTATAATTTTACAAATTGTAATATTGTATAAGTTGTAAATTGTATAACTTTGTACAAAAATAACATTAGTTGTATAATTTTTGCAAATTGTAATATTGCATAAATTGTAATTGTATAATTTTGTATAAAAACAACGTAAGTTGTATAATTTTTTTACAAATTGTAATATTGTATAATTTTTATATACAAATAACTGCTGTAATTCGACACTAAATCTCCGTACAAAAACACATTCCCCCAAACCACCACCCACTAGAAATTCATCAGTTCGAGTCAAACGCCGCCCGGCACCAAAGCAAGAAGAAGCACTTCAAATTCGCTCTCTAAACAATGCACATCAAAATCAAAATCAGGAGCGAAAATCGAAATTCGTCATCAAAATTCCCCCATCAAAGAAACAGCGTGTTTTCTAGTGCGCGAAATAACGCTAGATGCACATCGCTCTTTACACTACTAGGACGTACCAGAAGAACATAAGCGCACGCCATCAAAAATCCATCTAGTACTGCATGCATCCGGGAATTTATATTCGAATATTACGCTTTTGCAAAAGAAGTCCCTGTTTTTCGCAGGACATTAATATTTTACCTTAGGCAGCATGCGCGTCCATGTCCTAGAGTAACTAAGCGCTAATGGAAACTCTGGATGTTTATTTATCGGTATGGATGTATATTTCAATAGGTGCTGATAGCGCTCTCTGCGCTACAGCCGGTTATTAAGCAAGACGGGTTTTTGTATCGATTTCAAATGATATTTGAGAAGTGGCTGTCAAAGAAGGCATTAGCATATCGCTTTGAAATCCTCGGGCCTTCCTTGCTGATGTTTTGCTGTTGTCGTTTGCATGGGGCTCTTTTGTAGATCTCATTAAACCCGTAAATTTCCATAAGAGTATATAGTTTATTTACGTTATAACTCAAAGTTTCTCCGTTTCAAATTTTTGTACAGGTTCATATTGTATTTTGTGTTTTTATATGGTCGTGATTTGTATGATTTATTTATATTATTATTGTGTGTGTGTGTGTGTGTGTATTTTCTGATGAAAACATCAAGATGTGCATTGCTTTCACGCAACAACTAATTGAAATCTGAAAAATTCTTTTTCACTACGTAAGCAACGTTTTTAACAAACTAATTGCATTATAAAATAAACAAGTAATATAAAAAAAAAAATAAGTCAATTCCTAATTTTTTTTTTTTTTTTCACTATACTGCAGAAAGTCCTTTATAAATAATTTTCATTCATTTTTTTTTTTTAAAGTTAATCTGGCACCATCTATTGGTAGATATATGCAAATTAAAACTAAAATTAATTAATTATATTTAATTAATGAATTAATATTTGAAAAAATTGTATTAACATCCAGTGACATCCACTACATGTTCAAAAATTTATTTGAACTTGAGCGGATGAATAAAATGTATTTTATGAACGATTGAAAATTTGAACAAGATATATATATAGGGAGAGTGTGAGCTAATAGAAGAAATTGAAAAAAAAACTAGAGCAATTTGATCATCCCCCAAAAAAAAAAATTTTTCATGACAAAGAAATTAGTTTTGAAAAATGTTCAAGTTTTGAATAAAATTGGAATAGTAAATGCAATGCAAAACAATCAGCAACAAAATGATTGAATTAAAGATTTTTTCAATTAATTATATAAAAACACGACAGAAATTTTATTAAAAGAATAACTATTCGTTTTGAATGATATAGTTTTTGACATGATATTGGACGTTCCCTTTGTGAAGGACAAACTTCAGATTTTTCTTTTTTTTTTATGCTTGAGCTGCCTTTAAATTTACATAAAATGTTAATTTTACTCATTTGTTAGTGTAATGAAAAAGCCATAAAAAGTATTTTAAATGGAAAGAGTAAAGAATATTTAGAATGAATAAATTTATTTTAATTTATAGTTTTCATGATCGCATTGTCATAAGCGGCAGCTTACTTTAATGTTTGTGACAATATAATCATAAAACAAAACAACAACAACAACAAAAGATGTTAAGATAATCGTTTAATGAAAAATTAAGCAAAATAACATATTTTATGAATTAGAATGATGCATTATAACATATTTTTATTGTTTAATTTTCGGGATATCTAATATCATGTATAATGTAATAATTTCCTCATGCGGAAATGATATTGATAATGATGAACACATTAGACATATTAAATTCAATTAATAAAATAAAATAATAAATAAAATTTATATAATTTTTCATATTATATGAATTTTATATCATGTCTAATTGAAAAAATTTACGCATGATAAAAAAAAAAAAAAAAAAAATTATAACATGACGAACAAAATTAATTTTAATTCGAATATTTAGAAAATAATACAGAATGTAATAATACAAAAAGATTTTATCTCGTTAATATTAAAGTTAAAATCTTCGTAAACATTAATGTTAAATAAAGTAATAAGCAAATGGAATATAGTCCGATATTTTTACAGTAAATAGTTATACTTAGTAATGAATAAATGTTCTGAAAACATTTGAAATAACAATGTGAAAAAAAGTTTTTGGTTTAAAAATTGTTTTTATAACTATAAATCGACATAAAAACACTCGACTTTGTACATGTAGTCAAATATTTAGTATACATTTATCAGCAGGACTTACTAGTAAATGTAACAATTTCCTGTCATTATCTATGCTCGTTTTTCTATCACATGAACATTCTGATAAATATATCCGTTCAATAAGAAGTTGATTGAAGCTGATAAAATCGGATGAAGCTGATAAAAATTTTAAATTCACTGAATTTTATAGAAAATTTAAAAAAAAAAAAAATTATTTTAAGAAATTGCAAAAGTACATATAAATAAAGTGGGTAAAATTTTTAAACGAAATGGATGAGAGTCAATAGAGTCTTAAATATTATTTACATTTTGGGATGCATTTCCAACTTTATTTATCATTTTCTTTCATAATGCATTTGCAATTTTATTTATCATTTTCTTTTAGAGTACTCTTGCAATTTTATTTATCATTTTCTTTTATAATGCATTGCAGTTTTTTTTATCTTATTTATAGTGCATTTTTTTTTTTATCATTTTCTTTTATAGTGCATCTGCAATTTTTTTTTTTTTTTTTTTTATCATTTTCTTTTTATAGTGCATCTGCAAATTTCTTTTTATCATTTTCTTTTATAGTGCATCTGCAATTTTTTTTTTTTATCATTTTCTTTTATGGTGCATCTGCAATTTTCTTTTTATCATTTTCTTTTATAGTGCATCTGCAATTTTTTTATTTTTCTTTTATAGTGCATCTGCATTTTTTTTATCAATTTCTTTTATAGTGCATCTGCATTGTTTTTATTTTTCTTTTTATAGTGCATCTGCAATTTTTTTTTTTTTTTTTGATCATTTACTTTTATAGTGCATCTGCAATTTTTTTTTTTTTTTTTTTTTTTTTATCATTTTCTTTTATAGTGCTTCTATAATTTTGTTTGTTTTTTTTATCATTTTCTTTTACAGTGTACTTGCAATTTTATTTATCATTTTTCTGATATTTATGCAGTGTACACATAAATATCAGAAAAATATTAGGACATTACTATAATCAAACTTTTCTATACATCTTGTTTCCGTTAAAAAAGCGGTTTATAATTTTAATTATTAAAAATAAATATAATTTTGTATAGAAACAATTCATTTGCATATTACTACATTTTGAACAATGCTATAACAATCGGATGTGATATACTCATCTCATTATAGAGATTTAATTTCCTCACACTTGCATCCGTTCGCATTTAAATCTGAACGGGGCGCAGTTAAAAGATGCAAATTCCCCACTTTAAAACGAACGCTTCCTTTCATTAGTCATTAGAGGCACTAAGCATTGTCAGCCAATGAACTCGGTTTTTACCATGATGAAAATTCGATTGCATCTCTGGGACGCAGAGAGCTAATTTACTTACATTTCACAAATATAATCAGCAGATAAACCGGCACTTTTTTTTTTTTTTTTTATTTCCGAGAGCATTAAAAAAAAAAAAAAAAAAAAAAAAAGAAAGAAAAAAAGAAAGAAATCTCTCTTTGGTCTTGCACATCATCCTGTTATGTGTCCCACTCTGCTCGCTAATAATATTCAAATGGAAGAAGGCGGAATGCGAGAGATTTAATGGCAATAAAACCCGATGGATGGGGATACGGGGAAGGGAAAAAAATGTGCAATTTGCGACAAATGCAATATCCTTGATCAGTCGAATATAATGTAAATGCACGTAAAAAGCGGTAGCGGCAGCAGCCAAAAAAAAAAATAAATAAATAAATAAAAAAAAGGTACTAAGTGATAAAGGTATGTACAATCAAAAGATACAATCTTTGAGGGGAGGGGGGGAGGACCCTCACCCCAGACTTCTCATTGGCGCAAGCGATAAAAAAAAAAAAAAAAAAAAAAAAAAAAGAGGAAAAAAAAGTCACCCCACTCGAATTAAGAAATTCAAATTCCAAAATAATTTATTTATATCTTTCCCTCTGAGTGTTGTCATGGCAACGGACAATCGCGTTGCTTCAATTTTTTTTTTATTTTTTTATTTTTGGACTTGCCGTCCCCTCTCATACGGAGCATGGCATTTCGCAGCATTTTGCTAATTATGTAAATAACGGGGAACAGAAAACACCAGAAATCGAATCAACTCGGGGTAATATAGATATTTTTTTTTTTTTTTTTTCTGCTTATTTCTCCCCTACCCAAGGGCCTCCACCACTCTAGGAGCTTTTTTTTTTTTTTTTTTTTTTAGAATGCATAAGTATTTTTTTTTTTATTATTATTTTTTTTTTTTCCCCCCGTTCTTTTACTTATCCCCGTGCTTACATATTTCATGCTCCAGGAAACATATAAAAACATTCTCCTCGTTCAGTTTCCGGGTTTTTTTTCCACCCCGATACAGTTATTTATTTTATTTATTTTTTTTATTTTTTTAAATTTCTCCCCGCCGGAGAAAAAATATGCAAAAATCTCTTCTACGACGCTACTAAAAAAATCTCGATGATAACTGACGTTTAATGGGTTTTCTATGCCGAAGTAATGCATATTTAACAGGCAACCAGAAAGCCACTTGTGTAGCCGGCAGTTCCTTTTTTACTTATAGACGTACTCGTTCGCCAAGCAAATGCATATTTTATATTTCTCTTTCACTTTGCTTTGATTTTTCCTACCCCCCACCCCCCCCACTGTCCATTATTTTTATTTTAGTTATGCTGCAACGATTTTTAAAACGCACCCTCCGGTAGTGGATGTGTTCTTTTTTTTTTTTTTTTTTTCATCTTAATTTCATTTTTTTTTTTTTTTTTTTTGTCATTAATTTTTCCACCGTTTCTTTTTTTCGTCTCTTGCTTTCAGGAATTGCTTTTTGTTTTCGATTGCTAAGGGTGGAGCACCCCCTCCCCCCTTCCTTCCAGCCTCTTTATTCGTTTTAGTACTTTCGATTTTACTTCCATTTTTTTTTTTTTTTTTTTTTTTTCCTCGTACTTATATCCTTCCCGACTACGCGGTTTTTTTTAAAAGGAAGATAGTGAATATGTATAATTAGCTTTAAATATCTCTAATATTCATGTATTAGAATTAGAAGAGAAAAAAAAAAAATTGAAAATCTGGATTGAAAAAAAAAAAAAAAAAAAACCGGAGAAGGTCTGGAGCTAATGGAAGCTTGGTGAGGCGCGCTAAAACAGGAAAAAAAAAAAAAAAAAAGGAAAAGAAAGAAAGAGGCAAGTGACTTAAAAGAAATGGCGCTGTTCTATTAACTTATCATGGATTTGATGTAGTGTAAATTAGACACCAAAATAAACACGGCAAAAAGATTTAAAGACTAGTATTTGTCACTTAAATATGTAAAAAGCTTCATAGACAACTGCTGATGTATGCATTAGGAGATTTAAACATGTTAATTATCTACTTTTAAAGATTTTTTTGGCGTAATTATATCAGACGCGTGAGCGTGTTTTTACAGCGAGTTTCGTCAGTGATCTGACGAGGGAAGGATTTTTAGCTCTTGCTGAAGTGAAGATGTTTTTTTAATGCTTTGGATTTTTTTCTTCTTCTTTTTTTTCATTAATTTATTTTCCTTGACGAAAGAAAATTTATTACTTTCGGTGTACAGAATTTTTTTTTTTTTCTTACTTGTCTCTTTTCGTCAAAGGTAATTAAAAATTTTGTTTTTTGGCAACAAATATTTTATTCTTTCACGGTATGCCTGATACGTTTTGTGAAATGGGCGAACTGGGAAAGCTAAGAAAAGATATTTCTTCCACAAAATGTCATAAGAATTGTAAAAGTTGATGAAGACGTGAGCTTGAAAATATTTCTTTTAGATCTTTTATCATTTTTTTTTTAAATATTGCATAATTAATTACTATGGATATAAGAAACTCACATTAAAAATAAATGAATTCTCATATTTTCTGCTTTTTCAAAACAATCTGATATTTAACTGTGTGCATATGAAATTATTTAATCCAACCATCTACAGAATAACTGAAAAATATCATACAATAATCTTTCTTTTACCGTAAAATAATCGTTATTATACAATAAAGTTTACATCGTACAAAAAATATTTCATTGAGCATTGAAAAAAGTCTTATGAAAGGTTTAGTTTGTCGATTTATTGAGCACAGTTTAACCTGTTTATTTTGCATTTCCAGGCCACATGTCAGGGATCAATCTGGAGCCTGTGGTATCAAAGAAGCACAAGCTGATTTGGGTTCAATGAAAGAATCTGATTGGTTCGAGAAGATGCTACAAATGGGACATTGAAATGGATGCTAATATATCAAAATATTTTTATAAAAGGACACTCAGAGACAAAAGCAATAATCTGTGAGATAAATTATGCATAGAATCATCGAATGCTTATATTAGGAAGAAGTACTTCCCTTTCTATTCGCCTTCACGTTCAACATTTTTTTTATCGATTTTTTTTTTTTTTTATATCGACTTTTTACTAATAAGGCAAACTTTATGTTCATGACAATGTAGGTTTAGTTTGGTTTGTCGCAGCTTCATTTTGTGCACACTTTAGCCTATTAGACCGCAAACTGAAAAATAAAGCTACATTTTTCAACTGATCTTGTTTATGGAAAAACTTGTTTTGCCTAGGTTTGGATTTGGTTTGAAGCGTTTAACTAAACCTGAACTATTAAAATTTCATTTTATGCACACTTTAGGCTAATTATACCGAGACCTACAGTTTCACGTGGATTCCGAACCACTAACAAGCATCCATGCCACGAACCTGAAGCCTGTGGTACTAAAGGCCAGAGCGCTGGCCGATTGGCCATCAGGCCACCTGCAATGTAGGTTTTGTTTGCTTTGTCGTTCCACGGTCATCTGGTGCACACAAGGGCTAAACAGACCGAACCTACAGTTTAAAGTGGATTCCGAATCACTCACAAACATCCATGCCACCGTCAGGATTCGAACCTACACAGCCTGTGTTACCAAAGGCCAGAGCGCAAGCCAAATTGGCCATCAAGCCACCTACATATCTTTATCGATCAGATTCTTTTAAATGCTCCGGGCTTAAACATTCCAGAAAATTTTGAAGAAAGAAATAACTCTCCAAAATATCAACTTCCCCACCAAACTTTTTATCAACTTATTTATAAGAACTACTTTTACAGCCTTTTGGTCTGTAATGATTTTTAAATATTTTTTTCTTCTCTTAATTATTTTTGTCTCTGTATTTTCTAATGCGATGTATTCTTTTAAATTTACCATTTATTTGATGTTTTTAATATTTTATCACTGATTTGTTACTTTTGTAATCCTTGTGTACACGAGGAGTTTTTAAAATTTCAATTTTAAAAAAATCTGCAATTTGGACTAAATAAAAATTGGTCAATTTGCTCCAT
The DNA here is from genome assembly GCA_021605095.1 of Caerostris extrusa. Lineage (NCBI taxonomy): Eukaryota > Metazoa > Arthropoda > Arachnida > Araneae > Araneidae > Caerostris > Caerostris extrusa. Next base: position 70,775 of record BPLR01021719.1, on the reverse strand, counting down.
AGAATCATCATGGCCATCACGGATTTCAACTTGTGAAATTAACTTTCAAAACAAATTAAAAACAAATATATTATATTATTTTTTTTTTTTTGTTTCGCTTTTTTGATGCTTTTGAAAATTTCAATACTTTTTTTATTACGTCATACAATTAACTTTCAAATTACATGAAGATTTGACCGAATATATGTTAAGATTGATAATTTGATATTTATCTTAAAGGTCATTTAGTTCGTAGTAAAGCAGTTTGCTAGATTTTAAGCAATGGGAAAAGGGCCTGTAAAATAAATAATCTGTAAATAATAATCTGTTAAATAAATATAATTGGGCCTCTTCCCCATTGGACGCCCCACTCAATAAAACAATTATAAATGCAATACTGCCTTGATACATTTTCGCTTTGGAGGAGTAAAACATGATATAAGTCCTGTTTGGATACGAAACACTTTGTTTGGTATACGAATTACGACATGCGTCATTTTGCAAATGAATGGATGCCAAAATTTTTATAGGGAAGTACCACCCCAACAAAGCCCAGCATACCAGTGTTTGGTATACTCGGCCCAGATAATCAGTAATAGCATCTGATTTTTTTTTTTTTTTTTTTTTTTTCCAATCCACTTGTAGCGTAATTCCACGATATATTATTGTAATTAGACTGCAAAGTAAATTCATTTCAGCTATTAAAACTACAGTTGTACGTCAAAATTATTGCTGTTTATATCAATACTGATTGAAACTTAACATAAAGGAATTAAAAGAGAAAGAAAAATGTAATGGACAAAACAATATCCTTGATGTCTTATCCTTTTGCCTGCGTAATTTCTTTTCGAACACCCTCCACCCTCCTCCTCTGCAGAACAAACTCTTAATTCTATTTTCCTCACCTAATCTAGCATGCCATTAGAACGGGCACCCCTCTTCAAACACATCAGTCGCACATTAATCTCGGTTCTCATCAAGAAGGTGCTTCCATTGGAGCCCCCTCCGCCAATCAGTGAAAGACGTCCGACTGCAGCGACGAATCCTCTGGGGGGATGGAGAGAACACTGTATTGCTTCTCTTTCACTTTCTTTCTTTTCTTTTTTCTTCTTCTTCTTCATCCTTTTTTTTTTGGAGGAGGGGGGGGTGCAGCAGCTAAGTGCGAAGGAAGGACAGAAGAAGCGAGTGATCAACGACCAATAGAAAAGTGATAAACTGCATTTCACTCACTTGCGGAAATATTCAAAGTGGAGGCGATTATTCAAAAGTATAATGGACTGAGAATGCCATTTTCCAGCCATCCCCCCTTCTCCACCCCAACCCCCTAGTGGAAGTATAAAAAATAAAATAAAAAAAGTCGTTCGAAGAAATACCCCCTCCTATCCTATCCTATCCTTTTTGTGGGGTGGTGATTTATTATAGGGCATAATCGCTTTATATATACATGTGGGAGGGGAGGTGTATTGGAAGCCCTTCCTTCCTCCCCCATTATTTTTGTTCTTATAATTCCTCAGTTTCGACGAAACTCCTTCCACGTTATTTTTTTGTTGGCGTTTTCTTGGCGAGAAGTTCTGCCTCATTACCATGTCTGCACTGACACGAACACAACTGGGGGCTTGGCGCATTAATCGGAAAATCATTTTTCGTCGCCACGAAGATTAAGGACAAGTAGTCGTAATGTGGCCCGCATTCGGTCGGTCTCATATCATTTATTTTTGTAATAGCCGCATTTCAGGATAATACTTTGCTTAAAGAAAAGCACCCCTTCTCCCTGCCCTCCACTCCCTCTCCTTCGGCATAAAAAGGAAAAAATCTTTTAAAGAGCCCCCGTTGCATTTTCCGTTCTAGTGCGACCCATTAGTTTTATGATATATCCATGAATAAGGCCGGCAGGGCACAATGAAAAGAGTGTTGTTGGTAAATTCAAAAACGATGAAGGGACGTTTATTAGGAAGGATTTATTATTATTATTATCATTATTGTTTTCTTTTATTTTTTGTCCTCCCCATTTTTTTTATTCCATTTATTTTCGTTGTCTTTCTGTTTGACGATATTTAGAGAATGTAATTCGTCGTTTATGCGTTTCATTATTTCTTAAAATAATCATCTTAAAGAAAAGTTGTTTGGATATAATGTTTTTTTTTTTTCCCATAGATTAATGAGTTTTAAACACGCACATTTGATAGGCTGAGGATTTGAATCTTTGGTAGTGTTGTAAAACTTGGTAACCTTTCAAATCACGATTTTCCTGATAAAGAACCGAAAAAGAATTTTATTGTTTTATTTCAAAAATCATACCTCAGGTCTCTAAAACAATTTCGAGTTTATTTGTCGAATCACTTCAGGGCGTGATATATTGGGAACTGTTAGGATACTGGTGACATAAATTCAAAACTTCCAATTAAATTTCTGTAATTTCCGTTACACTGCCCTACCATAACAGTCTTAACTGTAGCAATAATTTTAAGAATCTAATGAAATTTTAACTCTCATGTTTTGAATGATGTTGGGTATGCATTGAATTTAAAGATTTTAAATACATCTTAGAGAGGTGAGTTATTGGCATTTTTGTTAAAATCATTTTTGTTCCTGTATTTTTACTCATGACTAGATTCATGACTAGATTAGATTATGACTAGATTCAGATAGATTATATATGGATCAGATAGATTATAACTGGATTCAGATAGATTATATATGGATAAGATAGATTATATATGAATCAGATAGATTATATATGGATGAAGTGACAAAAGTTCATGGGATAGCAATATGCAAATTTTCAGATAGATTAGTAGCATCGTGTAGAACAGATACAAATGCGCTGCCTATCTGGAGCTTTCATTTCTGTTCAAGATTATTCATGTGAAGAGGTTTTGACGTGATGATGACCGCACGACGGGAATTAACAGACTTTGAACTCGGAATGTTAGTTGAGCTAAGGACGTATCGAATAGGTACATGCCATTTCTGAAATCGTTAGGGAATTCATACATTCCCCGATCCACTATGTGTATGAGTGTGCCAGAGTATCAAATTTCAGGTCATAAATTATCCCACCATGGACAGCGCAGTGGTCGATTCCCTCACATACAGTGACCACAAAATTGACGACGCCTGCAAAGAGTCGTAGAGACTTTTAACATTACAAATTAACACTGCGTCAAATAAGAGAAATCAATTTTTCGTACAAGGGACTTGTCTGTTAGAACTGTGCGGAAAATTTGGCTTTATTTATTTTTTACGAAAAAAATAAAAGATCTGAGACGAGAGTGTCCTTACCACAAAATAATCGCTATACACCTTTATTAACTTCCTTTTAACGTACAAATTAATATTTTGTTGCATAACCTTTTGCTTGAATTACAGCTTGTAATCTTCAGTGGACATAGATTCTATTAGTGTTTTAGTGGTTTCAAAGAAATTTTAGCCCATTCTTCTCTCAGAACCTTCTTGAGAACTTCCTTACTTGTGATTTTGTGCTCATGTACAGCTTTCTGTAATTGCGACCACAAATTTTCGATGACGTTTTTTCATGGGCTGGAGTGTGTAATTGCTTCTTGCCATGGTACAGAAGTATAACTGCACAATCTTCATTGTTGCTTGGGGTCGTTGTCTGCTGGAATATCACTTGACAAGCCAACTTACTGGCACTTTTTTTTTCAAGTTATCATTTAAACAAATATACATGTTTGTCCATGGATGATCAATGCAAGCTCATGTCCCCAGCCGACATACTGTTCCAAACGGTTTGCAGATCCTCCTCCGAACTTGACTGTCTTAATGGTGTTTTTAGGTGCCGATCTTTCCCAGCTTCTCCAACCATATTTTAAATCGTCCATCGCTTCCGTAAAGATTAAACTTACCATCAGAAAATTATGGACAGAGTTCGAAAGAAAGCATGGCTTTAAACGATTTCTTTGGCAGAAAATCAACGACTTTTTGAGTCTATTCACGTCGAGTTGATGAGTGGCTTTCGTATTGGTGGGCCGATAAAACCCATATTGGTGAAGGGTACGTCGAAATGTTTCAACTGAGATCTTTTTCACCGATTGTATATAGACATCGATAGATTATTTATGGATCACCCTCGATCTTTCGTTACTGAGTGAATGATCTTCCTCTTCGCTGACTAGTATTTCAGATAGATCCTCTTCAGGAATATTTGCCACAGATCCAGTTTTTTTATACTTCTGTAATATTTTTGGACACAACCATGAGTCATCACCAATCAACGAAGCGATTTGCCCTCTTTCAACCATTTTACAACCGATATACGCTCAGATTCTGTAGTCTCTCTACGAGAGCTCATTTTACGATTTTTAATGAGAAAAATACTATTTAAAAGCGTTGAAGGGCAATATCATGTGTTATAAGCAACAGCTACTTCATGAAACTCTTTAAAGAAAATTTGAAACTAAAAAAAGTGGTGGCATAATTTACAAATATAAGAAGTGTATACTCAATTTTGTGGCATGGTTTTCTATCTTTTCTTCGAATCGCTTAACTTTTTCGTAATAAATAAGTTAACTATAGAATTGTGTTATGATAGGATGGTAAAGCAGAGGTTAAAGTATCTAGGATAAAAAAAAAATTTATCTATTTAAATCAATATTTAATTTGTAATTGGAAGAAGTCTAAAAGTTTTAGAGGTGATACTTAATTTTGTTCCTCACTGTATACTTTAAAATAGTATCATTCAAAGCATGCATCACGGATATAGGTCTACATATTTGTTCTGAGTGTTTTACGTAAAGTCAAAAATACAGATTTTTGCCACTTTTTTTTACCACATTTTTACAAAAACATTCATGCACATATTTTAACTTTCGGATTTGCCAATGTCTTATAACCTAATTGAACAACAGTATCAAAAATATCCATAAAATATTACTTAAAAATTTTGATTTTCAACGTGATCTGTTACTTTAAGTTAAATGAGTTGCTTTTATAATTATAAAGAATTTAAGTTACATAATGGATTTGACAGGAGCGAAAACATTTTCATTTCTTAATAATATATCAATATTAATATGAAAAAAAATTGAGTTAAATGAGCTTCAAACAAATCCTTCAAAGCTAATGCTGTTACATGAACGCCAATAATACAACGATGTTGGTACTCAAAAATTGTTGTTTTTGTTTTCGAATATCTAGAGCTTTAACCTAAGACATTCACTTCAAGAATGGAGTGCGATCTGATGGGCAATTGGCTTGCACTGTGGTCTTTGGCACCACGGGCTTCAGGCGGATGTTTGTAGTGATTCGAATCCATTTTAAACTGTGGTTCCAGTCTGTTTAGCCCAAAGTGTGCACAAAATGACCGCAGCGAGACCAACCAAACCAAATCTAGAACGGGGCAGATATGTAATAGAGTCGGTTTTACTTAAGGTTCGGCATGGAAAGAGATGCTCTCACATTGTAACGAAGAAAGTTCTCGCCTAGTACTTATATTCCCTCCAATTCGAGCCCTAATGGGGAAGACATTGTGGGTTTGAATTTATTGTGCCCATCTGTAGCATTTCACATGTCTAATTTCGAACTTGACTTCTAAAGTTCAACACTTTAATCAGTAGGCCTGTTTGTCTTCATAAAAGGTCTTACCCGCAGTGGAATTCGAAACTACAATACCTGGTTCAGGAGACCTTATGCATTACATTTCAAGGACTGCATATACGAAATTAGAAACTGATTTAATAAAGGAATTTCTAACACAACAATGAATAATTTAAATTTTTCATTGGATGCATAAATGCCTGCTAAAAATAATTAGTAAAAGCAGTAATAAATTAAATTTATCTTAATATAAACATTTAGCTATGCATGTATTGAGATATCCATAGTAAAGGAACAAACTGTGAAATTGCAACAGCTTCAGTGCATAATTATCCGTAAAAAGACTCCCCTTCTAAGGTTCAGAGTGCCCTTTTTACCGGCGCGCGACCTTTGAAGAACCGCTTCCATCCGAGATTACTGGCATGTTTGATATTTCAATGAACCATTCGAGGTCTCTCACGGTTGCAATGAAATTCGGAAGCTGTTTGCTCCAATTAAGACGTAATGAAGTGTCTCATCAATGCCGGCACCTCCCTGCTGGAAGTTCTTCCCCGAAGAGTTGGGAAGTTGGATCCGTGGGGTGTCGAGAACACCACGCAAGTGATCCTTTTAATGATCCTTCCCACAGACCTCCGACCCGAGATGCATGGGATTCGGATGCAATATCTTATGCATGACAGGGGTGTTTACACATTTCTGTAAAGATTTTGAGATATCTATCTATGTGTAAACAAAGATAATTTTATTTCCTAATATGTTCAGTACAAAATAGCTCTTTTGGTGAACTGTCACATGACAACTAGATTTCCAAGATAAAAGAGCTTTTCTTAAAATATCGAGGTTAATATTGTTCTACTCCTCCGCAGTCTTCTATAGTTCCAGTGTCTTGGGATTACTCCCATAAAAAGCTTATTTTTAAGAGTCTAAATGAACAGTAATCTATGGGAGACACATCGTGTGTGTATGCATTTAAATGGAATAGCTTAATGCCTGTTTTTTTTTTTTCCTTTTAGCCAAATATTTTTTTTTGTTCTAATGCAGTTGGCAAACACATAGACATCTTGGTCTTGGATGCCTTAAGGCAAGCGCTGCACAAACGTGCTCACTTTCCATTACCCAGGGGGAGCTTGTAACTTGAAGATAAGCCACGGACGCGGAGTAACAATGCCCCCGCAACGCTCTACGATCCTATTAGGACCGGTACCTACGGTTTAAAGTGGATTCCGAACCACTACAAACATCCATGGCACCGCCGGGACTCGAACCCGAAACCTGTGGTACCGAGCGCCAGAGCGCTAGCCACTCGGCCATTCAGGCCCCATTTTTTAGCCAAATATAGAGCATTGCATTTAGGGGTAACCTTGTGCTGATGGAACTTAACACAGTGAGAATTATTCAGTAGATTCATGGGATATCTTTTTTATATTCGAAGTCTTTTTTTTTTTTTTTTTTTTTCCCCCGCTTTCTTTCCGTATTTTAAGTTATTATAAGAGAACAATATCCAACAATAATAATAAAACCTTTAGCGAGATTTTCCTTGTTTTTGTGAACCGACATTTTAGATATTTTCTTATCTTTTTTGGTAATAAATAGATTTTTATTAAATTTTTGGGTTTTTTTTTTTCCACTATTACAATGATATATCTAAACCTCGTCAATTGTAACTGCATGCTACCATTTTCACCTACTGAATAATTTTTCATACAACGATTTGCACACAGTTTTGCGATGAGAAACATGTTTTGGCGTTAGCCAATAAGCCTCGATTGACAATTAACCTTGAGAATCATGGCTAACCAATAAACCTCTAGAATCATGGCTAGAAACGCCAATTGGCATCAAGCCGCTGTTGCTCCTGATCTATCATATTTAGAGGTTTCTTATCCGTTCAAAAATCGAGCAAAAGTCGATTTGCATTCCTTCTTTGTTGAACATCATGCACCACTAACATATCCCACGAACAACCCACCGACTGGTGTTGGAGGAAGAATACTGTCTTCCTAGAGGATATTTAGGGATAATTGACTCGCATTTGATTGATAGAGTTTCTCCACTAAGTCACAATTTCCCCTCCAATCGTTTTTGTTTGTTTCTATTGTTTATCTATTTTTTTTTACCTTCTTGAAATTATAATAATAATATAAAAAAATTGTATATGCATAATTTTTTTTTATTAATTAATAAAAATTTCGAATAATTAATTTTTAAACAAATTAATAATATACTTATATTACTTTTTTCTATTTAATCAATGGGCTTAAAGTTTAAGAAATTTCCCTCACTCACAAAGCAAGAGATAGAGGTTGCTAAGCAACAAGGTTCTCCGTTAATCTGGCAAATCGTCGTCGCATTTGATTGTGATATGGGAAAAACCCCAAGAAAAATACCATCAGGCTGCCTGCTTAAATACACTCATGTCCATAAATTAAGGATAATTCAGAATCACACAGAAATTGAAATCTAAAATAAAAATTTCACCTGTAGAATTATCACACACATCTTGAAGAAGAATATGCAAATTACAGGAAACCACCAGATGGCGCGTATAGTACGTCACAATGACGAGAGTGTAAGAGAGGGGTATATAAGGAATGGTGGCAAAGAAGTAAAATTGTTCACAAGCGCTTTAAAAGCCTTTCAGTGCAATAACCGCATAGTTATGGCACAAAGGAAGCATTTGGATGATTTTTTACGTGGTAGAATTATCGGACGACTGGAATGTGGACGTATCCAGCAGGAAGTATCCGAGGAACTTGGAATCGCCCAGAGTCATCTCCAGGCTTTGGCAACGATTCCAAGATGATGGTAATGTGAGTAGATGTTACAGCACAGGTCGCCCCCCAGTTACAACGCCGAATGAGGACCGGTATTTAGCAGTTACTGCCAAAAGAAACAGACGGAGCACAGCATCAGACCTGTTTCGTCAGCTCTCTTCAGCTACCGGTACGACAGTTTTCAAGGCAGACCGTGTACAGACGCTTAGGGCACATTGGTCTATATGCTCGTAGGCTTGTCAGATGTGTTCCACTTACCGCAACTCACTGTCGCCTGCGATTAACCTGGAGTAGACAGCATGCATTGTGGACACCGCAACAGTGGTCTTGTGTGATGTTTTCCGACGAGTACAGGTTTAGTTTGCAGTCCGATTCTCGCCGGACTTTCATATGGAGAGCGCCAGGTACCCGTTACCACCAAGAGAACACCATTGAGCGACACCGTTACGGTGGTGCAGGATGGCTCGTTTGGGGAGGAATTATTCTTGATTCCAGAACTGACCTGCACCTTCAGAGTATAACGATGACAGACCACATATATCGGGATGTCATTCTGGAACAACATGTACTTTTGTTTCGGGGCGCCATGGATGCTGACAACGCCCGTCCTCACCGTGCAAACATTGTAGACGAATGCCTTCAATTGAGGATATCACCCGTATGGATTGGCCAGCATACTCACCGAACTTGAATCCAATAGAGCATGTGTGGGATATGCTTGGCCGACGAATTGCAGCCCGTCAACCCCCTCCCACCTGCCAACCGGAACTTCGGAGGGCATTGCTTGATGAGTGGTGTAATATTCCCCAAGATCAGATTGATAATTTGATACTCAGCATGCCTAGGCGTTGTAAGGCCTGTATTGCATCGTCCGGGAGACATACTCCATATTAACCATCATACTAACCATGTTATACTGTTTTTTGTAAATAGGTTCTTTTTGAAATTTGCTCCAGGGAGTAAAAATCGCAATTTTTATTAATTATGTCAAACATATAGCATCTTTTCTGCTCTTTACCTTTTGTTTAATAAATAGACTTTACAAATAAGTCAAATTTGTTTTACTTCTGTCTCTTTCTTTGCCTGAACTTCATTATCCTTAATTTGTGGACATGAGTGTACATTATTATTACAAACGCCGTCGAGTCTTCCGGTTTCTGAAAGCAGTGGATGTGGATTCGAACCTCGGCCTGCTTGATTTGGGCCTGCTTGATCTGGACCTGCTTGATTTGAACCTGCTTGACCTGGATCTTGAGTATGGCTTAATTTGCCTTTGTAATAAATTTTTGAAATTGTAAAGAGATTTTATGAGCACCCCTCTTTTCTAATTTAACGATAACAAATAAGTAACGTTATTGTATCATAATAAGCTTTGATTATTTTAAGCCGAAGGTTTATTTATTTTAGTAATCTTTGATTTAATCGTTTGTTCGTTTTAATTACTGAATTAGAATATAAAAATTAAATGTGAATAATAATTTTTTTTTCATTCATACAACAGCTTCAATGTTATATAAACCGTATGCTCGAATTATTCGGTACGATGTTATTTTTATGGAAAGCTTTAAAAATGACTCCGAATTCATGCCACCAAGACTACAAACTTTTATAAAAGCCAAAAATTATCCAATTAAGTACTAATTGTAAATCACTTACAACGAAATTATTTTAAATAATTTAAAATATATTATTTTGACTGTACGAATATTTTTTTACACTCTTAGATAATTGCCTGGTCATTTTTTGTTTTTATTTTAAATATACGAACGATTTATTTGTTTTAATTAAAATGAAAAATCAAATATAGAAATATGTCTGTATGTTATTAATTGATTTTTAAAATGTTACCTCAAGAATCGGGATTTTCCGGCTTTTTACATACAAATAAACATGTTCGAATACTTTCTCCGCTCACTGTAGATCATTTCATAAGCTATTCATGAATAAAATTTTCTTGATTGTGTGATCGAGCCTATTTTGTAATGAAATGCAATACACTGAAGTACAGGGTGATTATAATTAAATATCCACTTTCAAAATGCAGCCAAAAAAGAACCACTAGTCACAATAAGTTCACATTTGAGCTGAAGATCTTGGAAGAGAGGGGAAACGGTAGGACATCCAAAAAAGTTTCAAAGTGTATTAATAGATGGCGCTGTAAGTGGCCTAAAGAAGGTGAATTCGGCTGACGGTGTTAGTTTGAATCGAAATGACAGCGTATTTGGCATGAGTAGCACATTAAATCAACTGTAGTGTTCAATGCGCTTGATTGTTTCGGTACTTTGACGGAAAAAAAATGACTTCCATGTCATACAACAGTTGTGACACTGTGAGTGGAAAGCCCATTCACCACGGCCAGGTCAATAATATTTCAAACACACTTTAAAACCCTAATCTTGCAAACCACCACTCCTTTTCTTTGACTTGAAGTTACAGTAATGCTTTCAAATCTGTGCTATTATTATCATCATTATTCACTTTTAACTGAATAGGGCCTGCACTATAACTCTTTGTCGAAGGAATCGCACAGCAGTGTAAAGGTGGAAGTAAAGAACCTGTTATAAATGAACCTTTTGGCAAGTTCGCTTCAATAGTTCAGACTTGCCGAAAGATATATGGTTCGTCAAGGGCGATTAGAGATGGAAGACCACACGGACGAAGTCTCGGCAGTCATCAAAGCCCGGTTGCAGGTGAGGCGACAGATGAGCGCAATTGCAACAGAAGACAGGAATGTTCACAGCTTCCAACCAATAAAGACTCCCTAAAGACAGTAATCGATCCGTTTTTATAAATAACTCTAATAATAAGTAGAAATGCAGCAATACACTATTCATACTTATGAATGGTGTATTGTTGTGGTTTTTGTTTGGTTCTTTCTTCCAAATCGACATTCTGTCAACTGACAAGTGAATGGATTTTTTTATTTTAGACGTAAGATATTTTAGTTAAGATTAGCAGAGCCTAGTTTTCTTTTTTATTAAAAAAAATGTTTTTAAAGCTATGTGCTTGTTTTTTTTTTTTTTTTTTTTTTTTTTTTGTTATTAAAAAAAAAAAAAAAAAAAAAAAAAAAAAAACATAGCTTTTAAAAACAGTTTCGAATTTGTTTCTAGAGTCCTGAGAAGTCGAGACACGAGAGATAGTAGGATGAATACACGGATTCAAAACTGACAAATGAATTTCTGAAAAAATTTTATTGTTTGCTACACCGCCATAGGATTGCTGTCGTAATTGCTACCGTCATCTTCAGAATCGAATGAAATGTATATTTTTATTGATGTTATGTATGCGTTGAACAAAGGTATGAAAAAGGAGAGGCTCGGTTTGGTTTACGGTTCTACGGTCATCTTGTGCACACTTTAGGCTAATTAGACCGAGACCTACAGTTAAAAGTGGATTCCGAACCACTCACAAACATCTCTGCCACCGCCATTATTCGAACCTGAAGCCTGGGATACCAAACGCCAGAGCGCTAGCCAAATGGCCACCAGGCTGCGAAAAAAGTTATTGTCATTTTCATTAATAACTAGCATGTTCTCTCTCATTGGTTCTAATTTAGCTTCTATTTAGAATAGTATCATTATTTTAGTTCTTAAAAAAAAAAAAAAAAAAAAAACATTTTCTCGTCAATTTCTGCCAAATGTTAACAAAAAAAAAATCAACATTTTTTGTTAATATTTGGCAAAAATTAACGAGAAAATGTATTTATATCTATATATATCTATATATATATACCTTAATTTTTATAATTGACAATGTTTTACAACCTAATTAAATAATAAAGTCAAAAAGAAATTTCCGTAAAATATTATTTTAAATGAAGGTGGTCGTTTAACTTAAATAAAGCGATTGGTAGAAAATTTAGATGAAAAACACATGAAGGTGTTTTTTTTTTTTTTTTTTCCTGTGCCATTCAAAATAGGTGAAACTCATTTTCAACATTTGCTTTCACCAATCTTGTTTTTAACTGTTCTTAAAAGAAATTATGCATAACCTTGAAAACACCAAAAACTGGTAAGTTTGAAATTAAAAAAAAATTTTACTGCAGTTAATTTATATAGTTTAAAAAAATACATTGACGATAATTTTTCCATGGAATTATTCAATATGTTTCTTCTATTGAACTGAGGGAAGCAACTTTTATAAGTTATAATTTGTTTGGTAAAGAATGATGGTATCATTATGATCTTAAACAAATTTTTAATAATAATACTTTTTTATTAACAAAAAATGTTATAAAGAGGCAAAGTTTAGTAGACTTTTGCAGAGATCTGAATAATTTGTCACATTTTTTTTCCTTCATAAAATAAATAATTAGCAATAATGTGATAATAGTCATTTTTAATAATATTCGACATCTCCCATTAAATTGAGAAATCGAATATTGTTTTTTTTAATTTATACTTATCTTTTTATCATTAACTTTTGTGAAACCCATCATCACTGGTCGGTGGGCTGTTTGTAGCATGCATTAATGACCATCAATATTCAACAAAAAATAAGTGTTTGCAAAGTAAAATCAAATAATTTCCTATACCAGGCGTGGATCTAGGATAATTCAATAAAAGAATATAAGTTTATTACTAACACAAACCCAGAAAAAAAAAATTTAAGAACGATATCATCATTGGTACAATATTGATAGTTAGTAAATGGATCAAAGCTCTCATAATATGCAGCATGTGTTTTGTGCAAATAATTCTGTAAAATAAGTTATCAAATGCTGAAAATGATTCCTAAATTTTATACCAGCTAAAGAAGGAAAGTTTTTAGCAAAATTACAAACAAATGTTCTAGTGACTCATGATAGTTTGATCTAAAAAAAAAAAATGTAAATACCTTATGATTCTGAATTCAAGCGTTTTGAAATATCACTTGCGTTTGGAAATGCCTTTTTCTGAAATGCAACATTACGTTTTGTCATGTATATTACAAAGATAAATTTTTTTTTCCTACTTCAAGCTATAGCGATATCCGCCATAAAAACGCCAAATTTAGCCCTGTTAAAGTTGTCAGAATTAAAAGTCGTAGAATCGAGTGCAGTGCATATTGCCAAATGTAAAAAGTCCATGGCTTCACTCGACCAGCACAGAGACAGGCATCATGAGTAGCTACACCCATGCGGTGCTAGTGTTTATTAAGAAAATCGTGTCCTGTCGAGAGTCGGAAATTTGTTGTAACAAACTGCACGGGGGCAAATTCATTGGGATGGGGGATGAAACAAGTATATTCCACGTTTTATCAGTTTGTTTTAAGGGGTTTGCCTATTTCTTCTTTACCTCAGAACTAGATTGAAGAAACGATAAATGAAAATGTGGCTGTGGTAACTTACAACCATTTTTGACACCAAAAGAGAAACTCCTACAATTTTTTTTTTTTTAACTTTTAACTTGAAAGCCGATCTGAAGTCATATATTAGTTAAATATAGAGTACCTATATATATATATATATATATATATTTCACTTTTAATGCCTTCATTTTAAGTGCTTCATACTGACATCATAAGAAAAACTAATTTGCACTCTTATTTACACTTTCACATGTAAATTAAAACCTTTATACACGTATATTGTGTGTTTGTTCATACATAATAATAATATAAAAAAGCCGCTTTGGATTATTTAAAAAATAATGTTCAATAACTGAAGACTTTAGAAAAGACAATTTAATATTTATATATTCCTCAATTACCCTTTTACTTTTGTTTTCCAAGTTTCTATGTGTACATCGATAGTTATATAAAAACATATTATTTATTGTTAAATATTCATTCCTTTTAGATTAAAAAATACTGTGCTCTAATTGAAGCCACTAGAAAACAATTCAACTATTTATTTACCATAGGTACCATTTTATTTTTACTGTTTACGCTTTGATGTGTACATCAAAAAATTGTATAACCAAACATTATGGTGTGCTCCCACATAATAAAAAAAATTCATTTTGGATTAAAAAATACTGTTCAATAATTGAAGGCATTAGAAAACCTATTTTAACGGTTATTTTTATTTTTAAGTTATTCTAAAATAGGGGTGGCCAACCCAAATGATCTTGCGGGCCACTTCGAAATGCATCCTAACTCCGCGGGCCGCGTATAAAATTATATATCCCCCTATTAGATTTACACCCACTGTAGACATTTTTTTTTTTTTTTTTTTTGGAGTGAAAATGTAAACATAATGAGTTGTTATTTTTGTGTTTACTATCATTCTTGCGTGGAAACATAGACAATATAATAATAATGATACTAAACGCAAACTGTAAAGAAATATAGAACAATGAAATATAAAATATATATAAATATAAATGAAATCATTAAAGAATATTTATTTTACTAGAACGATATTTGTTTGTGAAAGAATATTGTTTTAGAATCAAATTTAATTTTTTTTCTCATCATTTCGACAGTTCATTTTTCAATTCTTACTATTAGTTCACACTCTCCCTATATATATCTTGTTCAAATTTTCAATCGTTAATAAAATAGTTTTTTATTCTTCCACTCAAGTTCAAATACATTTTTGAAACTTGTAGTGGATGTCACTTGATGTTAATACAGTTTTTTCAAATATTAATTTATTAAGAATTTTTAATACTTTAAATAGAGTTTTAGCAGTTTGTAATGAAAGTTGACATCAACATGCAGTAGCTCAATCGGTAAAATGCAAGGATTTTAGTATTTTTCACGTGAAGGTGAAGAGTGCGAGTTCAATTCTTGCGAAAATCAATAATCTTCTTGATAAATTTTTGAAAATTTTTACTTTAAGTAGACGTTTTATCCAAATGATTTCCGCGATCGAGTTGGCAGTTGTGGCTTAGTGGTTAGAATGAAGGATTTTTCTCGAAAAATAAAATTGAAGTCATTTTTATTTTGCCACTTAATATTGTGATTCTGTCATATGCATATACATATTTTTATTAATTGTAATTATTTAACAAAAAGTAACTAAAATAAAATTTTTCTTTGTTGACCTAAGTTGGAATTAACTTAAAAAAATGTTTTTTTTTTATATTACTTGTTGAATATACGGAAGCACACATAATGTATTTTTAACACATTGGTTATCAATACTTTGGCCATTCTAAAATAAATATATTTTGTAAAAGTGTGAATAAATCTCACGGGCCAGAAAAATGTTCAAGGCGGGCCGCGGGTTGGCCCACCCCTGTTCTAAAGGCATGACTTGCTCATTCAGTGACATTCATTTCATTTAGATTAGTTAATGCCTCCCCCTCCCCTACTCTCCACTTCCTTTGTAAGCAAATTTGCTTTTGCAAAGCACTTCAAAACACACATCTGCATAACAAACCTCTCCTAATCCTCCCCCTCCCACATCTCAAGTGTGGTGGGAAACAAAATAAAATTTGGAACTTGAGAGCAAAAAACCAATCTTCTTCCCGACCGATCCTTCCCACGGCAGGTCCCTTAACCACTCTGTTCGATTTCCGATTCCAATTTAAGTTTGTTTACCGCTTCCCACCCACCCCCCGAAGATCCACACCAGAGTCTGTGATTCTCGAGCGCTTAACGAGGATCTACGGCCGGCCTTCCATCACGAATCGGCCGCCCACCCGCCGCCCCAAGAGCACCCTTTAACGCGGGGGCACCCCTCGCCCCTGGGTGCGGTCAGATTTACGGACGTCCGCCGCAGGAAAGGGCACCGCGGCAAGAATTTACAGCGCTTTGTTTTCCAGGCCGGGTGAAATTTCCCATCGCTTTTCTTCTTTGGGAGGAAGCGAGACCACCGAAACCCCAACGGAGCTTTTTTATTTGTGGACGATGTGGAAACAACAGATTGGGAGCCTTTTGTTCTCGAGATTTCCTTGCTCATCTTCCCTCTGAACCACCGACTCCACTATAGTGATTGGTTGAATGTATAGGATTTTTTTTTACCCGGGATGTTTTTGAATTGGAGGTGTTAATCTGTTTTACACAAATCTACAATTTTATTTGTTGTTGAAGTTTTCTAATTTTTTTTTTTTTAATTGTTACAATTCAGTCACTAAGATTTGTAGTTATTATTATTATTACTGTTTTTAAAAAAAAAAAATTGTGTAAATCAATGACTGAAATTCATATCAATATTTTAAATAATTTTTTTCTACATATAGTAAATAAATAAATATCCATTTGGTCAATTCGATGCACAGAAACATTTTCAAAGTCTTAATCCATTTAATTGGGCCTTTTTACCTTTTTATTGACGAAAAAGCAGTGTCAAATACTCGGCGCCTGATGGCCAATTGGATAGCGCTCTGGCCTTTGGTACCTCAAGTTTCGGATCCGAATCCCGGCTTTGGCATGGATGTTTGTAGTGGTTCGGAATTCACTTTAAGCCGTAAATCTTCCACTTTAAACCGTAGAGCGTCACAGAGCCCAATCATACTTCTTCTCACCCATATCCTTCCCAAATTGTAAAGCGACAACTCAGCTCTAGGCACAGTGATGTGGTGTGATGTAGTAGTGTCAAATACTCGTATATCCGCAGTAGTCACAGGCGTAAGGTGGACTCTCGATTTCAATGTGTTGTCAGCCTTCGTTGCAGTCACAGCCCTCAAGAACGGAAGAGATTGGTACACTGTGGTATTAATGTTTTGCATCCACAGGCAAATCGCGTATTTTCTTCCTCACTCACATCTATCTTTGAAAATCCTCCCCAGAAGGAAATTCTCTCTTCATCACCCATCATAAAGTGTTCAATGTATGCACAAATGACACACACTCTCATATTACATCATGAGGTTAATGACTCTATTTTTCTAATTGAAATATTTTGTAGAAAAACAAGAATAAAAACAGCTCATAGCTCTTCCGCTTATTTCTTTTCTAAGGTAAAAACTAAGTCTCTTTTATAACAAAGGTCATTTTATGATCGATACTTGAATAGAACATTTTTGATTATGATATCAAAGACATTTTGTTATATTAAGTTTTTGCTTATTGCATACTATGCAATAAAAGTATATTTTAACTTGTAAAGTGTTTTACGTGAATTTTTTCAATAAAGTCAATAAAAAGTTGTAAATCTACCTACTTATGAATAATAACAAAGTATTTCATTTCTAAGATTCCTATATTTTATTGCACGATGTACTTTAAATTTCTCGAATCACGATGAGGAATTAATTTATTCCAATATTACACATGTGCGTCACAGATTATATTCCATGACGATTCAATAATAGAAACTTTACTACTTTTAGAATATTGAAATGGAAATTTATCTTCAACCTCATACAGATATATTTTTCCACGGATAAAATAATTTGAAATGAAATGATTTAAATCGGAGGTTGAGGAATGATTTCCGAAATGCTATTAAATAGAAATAACACTGGAGTTGAATTTGAACATTCGGCTATTTTTAACGACATTACCGATTAAGAATAAATTAGAGAAACTCAAAATTACGTTTTAGTGATAAAATTACAAGTGGTGTAAGATCCCAATTTATACTATTAGTGATTTAAATGGATTATTCTATAGAATTACCATAGGGGTTTCGTTAAATTAGATTTCAGATCTTGAGAATACTGGCTTTGAATTTAAAGTCACTATCTATCTAATGAAGGATCGTCTTTTAAAAATGTCGAAATCAAACCTTGTTCAAGTTAGATTAGGTACAATGCATCCCAAGAGAAATTATCCTCCAGCGTTGTGATCCAGCCGTTCAAATTGGCGGGATAAATATAATTCTTCACATTTAACATGTACATATCCTTAGAGCTTTTTAGAGAAGCAACTTCAGAAATTGGAATCCAGATTTTTCTTTTTAATATTTAAATCAACGGTACTTATTTGGGAAAAAATATGTTTTGGTATTTATTATATATATATATATATATTTATTCTCAAAAACTTAGCTGATTTACACAATTGGACAGCAGTGGATTCCTACGTAAATTTGAAAGATGTTGAATAAATGAACGTAAGCTATCTAAGAATTCCAAATGGCCCATTTGAACTTCGCATTAAGCTTAACGCTCCAAACTCAATTATTGGCAAAATTTGAGAACTGCAGCGTCGGGTGACGCGAAGGACATAATTGGTTTAGCGAAATGGGGTCGAAGCAGAAGAAGAAACTCTTTCTGGAAGTGGATGGGATCTCCCATCAGGAGCCTCCAAGGACAAAATTTTAAAACTTCAAATCACTTTAAAAGTCCTCTTACTTTGATACCATTGGCTCTTAAATAAAATGGAATTGACTCCGCAGCAGCGCAGAGACGGCGTTTGAAAGTTTAATTAATTTATCCTGCAACAGTTCATGAGAAATTTACACCCAAACCAGTTGACATCGGGAAAACTCTTCATTCCCCCACCCTTCTCCGGTTCGCCCCCGGGAAAGGCTTTTAAAGTAAACTTCCTTCATCCCGAAGAAAAGGATGGCAGCGAGTCCAATCCCCTTTGGGATGTTCTAATGTTTATTTACAGCTTTCCCTTTATACCTCTGTGGATGGGGGCGGGGGGGGAGGAACTTCTTCCAACTTCCTATTATGGGTAATTGATCTAATATTGCAGCTCCGTTGTAAAGTGATATCCCTACGCGCTGGGAGCCATTAACTCCAAGTTGCGGAAGGAAAGAGTCCCTCCGCCATCAGGCTTAAATCGCTTTAGACACATCCGCGCTATCGGTCAAGCCTTACAGGAAATTAATGAGTGATGAGATGGGGGGGGAGTTGCAGAACCGTTGGGGATTAGGAACGATACGAGGTGTAAAGCTCCCATTGTGATACAGGCTAAAATGTTTTCGATGCAATTCGAAAATGCAATTACGACCCATTTCTTTGGAGCACCTTCCCCCACCCTTTCGGCCACCCCTTTTGCATTCTCGACAAAGCTTTGCCTTCTTGGCAGACGAAAAGGAGGATAGCGGGAGGGTTGTTTTAGAGGGCGCTTCTGTTTTGCCAAGGCTTGTTCGAAAAGGATGCTGTCAACAACTGTTAACTTGATTCCATTGGAGAGTGGCGGAGCGTGTCTGGAGTTGAATGGGGGATGGGGGAGAAAAAGAATACCGAAGTGGCCCGGATCGAATCTTTCTTCGGGGAGATAAAAGTTCTCCAAATTGATACCGATGGCTTTAACAGTTTCTTCCTGACTCCTTCCTCACTGCCTTGTGTTCACCCGAAAAGTAAGGACCCGAGTTCGGGATTTAATGTGAGCTTAAATGGGGTTTTAAAGGCTTAAATCCTTTCCTGTTTAAGCACTTAAAAATACCCCATCCTCCCACACAAAAGAAAACACTGACTGCTAAGAACAGGCCAATGTTGGGACTTAATGGGGCTGTGGTTGCATTTTGGGAAGGGACTGCTTGAGGGTAGGACGAACTGAGTTCTAAGGAGGATAAAGGTAAAACATTTATAAAGGTTAGTTCTTTCCTATTTCGGCATTTAGCATATCTTCAGTAGCTTAAAAGGAAATTTTCATTGTTTGGGAGAAATTAAAGCTGAAACTTGAGAAATGCGTGGTTTAACTTTGGAGCTAAAAAGGTAGTTGTCCTTGAAAGGGAAGAACAAATACATAGAAATGTGCATAAGTTTTTAACCATTTGTCTCACCCATAGGTTTAAAATATCTAATCATAGTTACGTTAATATCTTATCTATAGTTCCAACCAATAGGAGCTTGATTAATTCTTAATCAATAGGAGCTTAACCAACTTAGCGGCCATAAGGTCTGTGGGTGGGAAGAATGAAAAATAAATTAGTATCAAAACTTTTACTGACTCATAATTAAATCTAATTAAATAGGAATGCATACATTAAATAATAGTATTAATTATATGTATGATTTGTATTAGAAATAACATTGTTTTCTGAGGCATAATGACTCATTAAAAAACATATTTGGTATTGGAAAGTTACAATATTAAAATTTGCTTAATGTTTTTCATTATCTTTTAATGATGTAGGAAAAAAAAAGGTCCATGTATGAGTATTGTTTTACGTCATTTTAGTACATTTATTTTTATTTTATTTTATTTATTTAAAAATATGAGTGATAGAGATCTGTGGCCTTAATTTTACGGACAAAAAAAAAAAAAAAAAAAAATCTGTAGACTACCCAATTGACAAAATGATGCTCTGGTTTTCACCTTGCTGGCAAAAAGGGTCCATGAGAAATAACAGTAAGAGTTCCTGAAATAATAGAAAAGGCAAAATTAGTAAGATAATTATTCTAAACCTTAAATTTATCTTTAAAAATTACACTTCACAAAAATGTTAAGTTTTTTTTTTTTTTCCTTTTGTATTTCACTAATTTAAATTATTAATTTTTCATAGGTATTTCTATGAAATTTTTTTTTTTTGTTTGTTTTTTGTTTATACATAACATTTATTCCCAAGCAACATATGCAAACATATTAATGTTTCAAAATAAATTACAATGGGGCATTTTCAAGTTGTAATAAAATAATCTGATTTTATTATTACGGCATGTTTCATTCTGTTCCCAACAAGACAAATTAGAGATATGCAAGAACAATTGGTGATAGATCGATTCTACTTGTTATTTGGAAATTTCCCAAGCATTTTTGTGCCTAAAGTAAAATGTATCCCTTCTTTTATCTATCTGGTATGGCTACTATTTTGTAAAGTAATTTATTGTTTCTTTATAAACATAAACAATAAATTACTTGGAATCGACTTCTATTTAATTGTCGGCCTGATGGCCAAGTGGCTAGCGCTCTGGCCGTTGGTACCACAGACTTCAGCTTCCAATCCCAGTAGTGGTATGGATATTTGTTAGTTGTTCGGAATCCACTTTAAACTGTAGGTCCCGGTCTGTTTAGTCCTCGGGTACACAAGATGACCGTAGAGCGGCAAACCAAAACCAAATCAAAACAAATCTACATAATCATTTCAAAAATAACCTATTAGTCTTAACAACTTTGTACGTTCAAATCATGAAAAGAAATTGTTGTATTTTAAAGATCGAATCTATGGCTTTTAAAAACAGTTTCGAGTTTGTTCTCTAGAGTCATTAGAAGTTGAGATGCAGCTGTTTCATCACATGCTATTTGCATATTGAACTCGTGACTCCAATTGAATTTCTAAAAATTGTATTTTTAGTTACACTGCTATACCATAACAATTAATATAATAAATTAACGAATCTAATTAAATTTTTGTTTATGTTTTTTTATGTTATGTATGCATTGAACTCAAAGGTGTTAAGTAGATTTATTGACAGATGAGTTAGTGGCATTTTTGTTTTAAAAACCATTCCTTTTTTTCTTTTGTGCTTTTTGCTTTAAATGGCTCGATAGGCTGCAACTCAGATGTACTTTAAAACAGTGCAGTTCTTTTACTTCAGTGATACATAATGGATATAGGCCTATATAAATGCATGTCAGTGACAATGTTTTACACTGTGTATAAGTAAAGTAAAATACTACTACTACGACTAATAATAATAACAACACTTTTTGTTAATTTTTTTCTGAAATTTTAACAAAAAAAGTATATTTATGTAAATATTATATTTTTTTTTTTTGTTTGTCAATATTTTATAATCTAATTTAACAATAGAATTTAAAAAAAAAATTGTATAAGATATTATTTAAAAATTTTGGCTCTGAACGCTATCGATTACCTTAAAGAAAATGGTATCTTAGTTTATGTAGAATCTAAACAGATTCATTAATAAGCAGGATAAAAATCAAAGATTTTCTTTTGTCAAGTAAACAAACGAATTTCTTGGACAAATTCTGAATCGGTACATTTTTTTTTTTTTAAATCAAAATTATATGAAAACTAAAAAGATGCAAAACTGAAATCAAAATAACTTTGTGTAAATTACCGTTACGTGAGTAAAGATTACATTTGTAACCATTAATGTACATCACGGTTAAAATGACAAGATCGCCCTTCGTAGCTTTGAATTCATCAATGAATGTGCACAACGAAGATAATTGAACTATGAAATAATTCAGAAACCATGAATATCATCATTGTGAATGTTAAACTATCCTTTCCACAAACACGTGTGAGCAAACAGCGCTTTTCACTTCCAATCCACCCCTTTCTACAAACTCTGACATCTCCCTGTCGTCCCCCTCCCTCTCGAATCATTCCAAAGCGTGCTTAATTTTGATTCCCTGTGACAAAGACACCCAACTGAGGCAGCTGCCCTTTGTTCTTGACGCCGGCAGCTGTCCAATGGGGGACCGACATATCGCACACAATTACCACGGTCACGGTTAATTCCTCATCCGACATCCCTTCCCTCCCCTTCCTCAAGGCAGCATCTTCTTCGCTTCAGACCTAATTTGGCACTGGTTCACGGTCGATGACGTCATCCTCAGGATTACGGACCTCATCCATATAAATTCGAGCGGGGCCCCTTAATCCTGGCGGTGACCACGGGGATTATTCAGGGTGGCCAAGACGCCGGCTAGATGGGGTGGGGTTGGGGGGGAGGTGCTGTCAAGTGGCTTCGTCTGGCTCGGAAGTGGCGTTAAGTTCTCCAAAGCGTGCCATTATGAACTGCTCGCGTGACACGAGGAGCGGAGGGATGTGTGCTTGGCCGACTCGCTGAGCAGCGTCTTTTAAGAAGTGCATTTTCAAGCCTCTTCTCTCGCTCGGTGAGGAACGTAATGGGGTTTTCCTTTTTCTAGGCGTACAAAATATCCAATCTTATCGGACATTTGTTTGTAGGTCATAGAAAAATATCCAATCTTACTAGATTTGTTTGTGTTTAATCTTAATTGAGAGTGCATATATATATATATATATATATATATATATATATATATATATATGCTTATATGCATTTAAACCAATTTTATTCAAATAAAATGACAAATGAGAACATAAGGCTTTGTTGGTTTATACAAATGCCTTTTTAAGAGCTAATAATACAAATCATTTCGTAACACAGTATATTTATTTTTTAATTTCCAATGACAGGCTACAATAAGCGATAAAATAAAAAGAACACAAGGAACATGAAAAAACAAAGAGAATCGAAGAAAATCACATAGTGACATGTTTAGCCCATAAGAGCCCTAGCCTCCCAGTAACGACCCTACACAGTAGAAGAAACAAGTGCAGTGCAGACTGGAAGGTGGGATGAATCCATGTCCTCTCCAATGCTGCAGAGCTTGCATTTTGGGTTTTCAAATATTTTCATTCGGAAAAGATGATTGGCCAAACAATCATATGGAATATATTCTTTATTTCGGTTGTCTCTAAAGGCAAATGTCTTCTACGCAACTGTTCTTCAAATACAACTGTTACATCTTCCGCCACATAGGAATCGATAAACCATTCACTGCACGGTGTAGCTAACAGTAACACGGTGTAGCAATAATAAATATCATCTAAAAATTGCCAAAACAAATTCACACTTAACTGAACGACGTTCCTTTTGATCCCCAAACTTCAGGCCTCTTTTCGTTAACTTTTCAACTGTAAGATATCAAACAAGAGATCATTTAATTCGGGAGGCTACATATTTTAATATTTTCGAAAAGCTTATGTCTCAAACTAGTAAACGCCATCTAGAGTCAGTTAAAACAAATTCATCCTCCTCTTCACGGGGCTCCTTCTAATCCCCATAGACCACCTTTCATTTGCTTTTCAGTCAGACCTTAGGACGCATCAGAAAAGAGATAATTTGGTTTGCCACGCCACATTCGAATAGTTTATTCCACAAACCAATAAATGCCACCTAAAATTGGTCTACATATTCATCCTTTACATCGCTGGATTCCTTCTCATCTCTGTAGACCACCTTACTTTTGCTTTTCAGCCGTCAGATGTCAAGAAAGAGAGCAGTTGGTTTAGGACGCCACACTGGAACATCTTATGTTTCAAACCGGTGTCATCTAAAATTGTTCAAAGCAAATGTATCCTTAACTGGACATGGTTCCTTCTGGTTCCGAAAGTGCACCAATTTTTAATCTGCTTTTCAGCATCAGATCGCAGGACATGTAAGGAAAGACAGGATGTGAATCGTGATGCCACATTAAAAGAGGTTATGCCTCGTAATTCAGTTTTCCTCACCTTTTCCAATCAAATAATTTGTTCGAAATTCTTACTAAAAATATTTCCTTCGTAACATTAATTCCGTTCTCGAACTGGATTTTGCACTTCATTTCACTTTGCTGCACAGTGTGGTTCTTTAAACCCAATTTTTCGGAAATCATGAGGGGGTGGGGGAGCAATTTGGTTTGTTTATGTCTCTGGAGAGCATCTTTTTAAGAAGAAAAGGAATGCGTAGCGTAGGGGTAAAAGGTTTCGTTTAAAGGAGTAAAATGTTTTAATGTCATGTGTTTGAGATCTGGCTGCAAAGTTACTCGATAAACGTCATTCAACTTTATCTTTAGCGACTTAATGTAACATTCTCAACAGGGCAGGAAAAACAATTCTTTTTTTCTTTTTCTTTGGAAATTTAATAGAAACTGCAATTTAATAGCACATCGAAAACCAGAAAATTTTCATGCAACTAAGCCTGATGCAATCGAAGCTGTTAGTGAAGCAAGTATCTATTTAGCTTTTTAAATGGTCTTGATTAGAGACGACGGGATGTGAGCTTTGTTCCTATTTATCTGAAGCAGATGTAACTGAATTTCTGTTTTTCACTTCATGTAACGGAGTAGGGGGTTTTAATGTTATTTGTTTGAGAGTAGATTTTTGATGCAGTAGAGTCACTGGATAAGTAGCATGATTTGGAATTAAATCATTGCAAAACTGAACTAATCTAATCTGGTTTTATTGCTGATAGATTTTCTCATACGAACAGATTCAGTCACTGTTTATGTCTGCCTTTATTTATGGTATTTATTTAATAAATAACCAAGAGATGACAAAAGTTTCGAAAATATTTCAGCCAAAATAAAAGATTTTTTTTTTTGTGTTCAATTATATCCGTACAAAACAAAGAGAAGAAATCTGTCATATTATAGTAATAAGAAAATTCGAACAAAGTTGCTGTTTCGATTTCTGAGATATGAGTGGTAATTTGTATGTTGCTCTACTGTGAAGCCGTAATAATAAAGCTTAGTAGCCCATTAAAAGCTGCAAATCGCCGCTTGGTCGTGCTCTGCTGAAGGATGGTAGCTGTAGGATGTGGGGTTGGGTGCTCTTAGACCTTTGCCGTAATTTTAAAAGCTACATTTTCAAGCTCGGCTGCGTGAGGTGTTAAAAATTCGATCCCTCATGTTCAATGGAGCGACTTTCCTCTTCGAGAAGTGGAAACAGGCTGGTTTTTTTTTTTTTTTTTTTGAGAATGTGATCAACACACTTACTGCAAAGGATGAAATTATCTTAGAGTTATGGGCTAACAAAGCAGATACGCTTAAATTGTTTTTAATTATTAAGTTTAAAATTAAATTCTGGATTGTTTTATTATTTTAAACCCCAATTTGAACGGTATATAAGAAAATTTGTGACAAAGTACCGAATATATTCACTTATTTGTACAGTAACTTTAATAACTCAACGGATAAAAGTAATTAATATTGCATTGAAAATAAATGAAATATTTCAGGCGTATAAAAACATATATATTCATTTATATTTAACATTATTGATGGCCGAATGGCTACTCTGGCGTTCGGTACCACAGGTATCGGGCTCAAAAAGTGGCTCGGAAACTTTAAACCGTAGGTCCCGGTCCTAATAGGATCGTAGAGCGCTGCAATTTTACTCCGAGTCCGTGGCTTACCATCCAGTTACACGCGCCCCTGGGTATTGCAAAGTGAGGTAACATCGGCGCAGCCCTTATGGCGAAAGATCACGGTCTGTTTGCCAGCTGCATTAGAAGAAGATATTTAACATTATTCTACTACAAAAAAAAAAAGGAAAAATTAATTTATTTACGACACGCGAAATCTGTTTATCTGTTTGTTTTCCATGAAGAAATAGCCATTTGATGAGTTATCAATATTTTTTTATTGGTATTGCAAAAGTAATAGTTTGAATAAGTAAGAAATTACTTAAAAAAATCAATAATAAATAAAAACCTAGAAAAAAAAAAATTCATCTAGACATCCATCCCACAGACTAATTTAAGTAGGTTGCCAAAGTGAGTGCACTATTTTTTACATAGTATTCATTAGGCGAAGGTGAAACCGAACTTGTAAAACTTTTCCTCGGCATCACTGAATCCACACAATTAAGGCTAATTGCAGTCCAGTTGGTATGCAGGAATAAGGTTTGATTGCACCACTGGTGGCATCCGTTGCAACAGTTGCTTTCAGAAACGGAGATTCAATGACTGCAAAAGCTCCACGAATAGAAATTCAGCTTGCCAGATGCGGTTTCTGGATTTCCATCTGTATGCAAATGTAGGCAATCCCCACTAAATATTCTCTAAAAGCAAGTATTCCCTATATCGATTGTCAGTGGGCTGTTTTGTGATTTACATAAGTGAAACACAAGATTCGCCAATGTACTACAAACAGCAAATAATATTGGTTATTATATTTTCTTCCATGCGACACACGTGTGGGCAATCACTCTTAAAAGTCCTGTCGAAAAGCAAGGTACGGCCATCAACGACAGACTCAATGTTTATAAGCAAAGCATCAAACAATATTGGCTGTTAAATTTTCTCTCTCATACGATAAGCAAATGTAAACAGTTAATTCTAAAATTGTTGCCATTGCTGTAAATGCTATTTCACACAGGTATGTATTGGAATTTGTAAGCTTTACAACGCGACGCTGGGTGGAGCTGCTAGTGTTATAAAAACCGATTTATTTCCTCCTGGACTTGCAGATGAACTTTTACCACCGGAGTATTAAGATCAACTCTGTGTACATCTCCACCCTGTATATATTATTTGTAAATACTAACTGTATGTAAATAAATGAAACTTCAAAAATATCTGAGTTGGTGGTTAAATCTTCTCGAACCAGAAAGCTGTTGCTAACAAGACAGATTGAACCATTGAACGAAAGAAACCAAGATAGTCAAATGCAGTGACAAACGTACCGAATGTAGTGACAGTTTATCATAAATGTGATACCAATTGTACTGACAGTATGTCATAAATGTGATATCAAATGTACTGACAGTGTGTCATAAATGTGATACCAATTGTACTGACAGTATGTCATAAATGTGTTACCAACTGTACTGACAGAGTGTGATAAATGTGATATCAACTGTACTGACAGTATGTCATAAATGTGATACCAACTGTACTGACAGTATGTCATAATTGCGATACCAAATGTACTGATGATATGTAGAACCAAATGTATAGGTTTGTAGATACATTATACTACACTCGCAAATGAATCTGAAGCTAAATTTTGGCGTATCCCCAAGTATTACTTAGGAGACTTAAGTGAACTAAGTTTACTCCATTGTAGAATACACATTGGATATACATTTTTTTTCTTCACAAGGAACTCTAATTAATTTGCCTACTATTTCATTTGCAAATCTCATATTATCTAATTATTCTTCAACAACATACGGAGTGCTTTATTTAATTATGGTTTTGAAATAACTTCATTTTAGATTTTCTTTTCATAATTTTTTTCCATTAAAAAAATGAAAGCAGTGTATATATAAAAAAAATCAATAATTCCCGTGCTCCCTCCACCGGCGACCTATGGAGTGCTGCACTAATCCGCACATGATGCCGAAACCGATGAAGTTCGGTTACAGCATGGCAGGGATTATTGCAGTCCATATTCTACGGCCCATTAAATGAGCGCCGCTTCTTCGAGCGTGTCTTCGCTCACTGATACACAAACACATGAATGGAGTGGGGTGCGGCAACTGAGAGAGAAAAAAAAAATAAAGGGGAGGGGCATTGGACACGCTCACCCGCAAGAGAGAGGACGAGGAAAAAGTGTCACGTGCGACGAAGAGTCAATTTTTCCGCTCATGTAAACTGCAAAATCCCGCTCATGAGCCCATTGTCGACAGCTCTCAATGAAAACGTAAACGCCACATTACGTGCTTTGTCACCGCACCCGTGACAAAGCCAGTTGTTTTTTTCTGAAGCATTTTCTGTGTGTTTGTTGGATGGTTTAGTTCTGCATAAAACAGTGTAAGTGTCAGTTTCATCTTAGATAACAACGAACGAGAAATGTTTGTGTACAATTTCTTTTGGAAAATTAAATTCATGCAGTCATAGACCAATTCATCTTTTGGTCTATCACTACTTTGATGAATTTAATTTTCATGTTAACTTTTTGAGCTCATGATAATTTCTTGAGTTCAGTTAGCCAGGGCAATAAATCCATCTAGGTAACCACTTCTTGACGTTCATGATAACTTCTTGAGTTTAGTTAGCTAGCGGAATAAATCCATCTGGCAACCACTTCTTGATGTTCATCATAACTTCTTGAGTTTAGTTAGCCAGGGCAATAAATCCATCTAGGCAACTATTTCTGGACTGCCGTCCCTGGGCTGTTGGGGGGAGGACAGAACCTTCGAGGCCAACATGAGGCTCACACTCACCTTTCTAACTGGGTAGGAGTTCTGGGTGGTTTAAACTTATGATTATATGGATATAAACCATATCATATATTTACGATGCATTAACCTTTTATCTTGATGTTGGAGAAGCGTTGCTTTAGGTCAGTGCCCATTGAAATTTAATGCCACACATATCTAGAAACGTATAATTAATAAAAAAAATAAAAAAGAGAAATGAAATGAAATGAGAAGAAACTGTAAGATTAGAAGAAGGCCCATCCTCCGGTGGGTCTTGCAGTCATGGCACTTCAGATGAAGGAATGAGGAGAAAAACAAAAGATTATATGCTAAGAACAGTACGCTGTCCTTTTCTATTTTTAAACAAAAAGAAATATCATACCTAGGAAGAGAATTTAAAACCCAATTGCAAGTGTGAGGAAGATTAGTGTAGAAATTTTAAGTATAAATTGGCGAATATTTGGGAAGTGAAGCGATTGTCTAATATCATGATTTCCTGAAGGACTAATGCGGGTGGGTAAGAAGGATTTTGTTTTCCAGCCTTTGGATGATTTCAAGATACTCTTTGCTGCGGAGCCCAAACTGGACTTGCATAAGTAATCGGGGGACGCATATTCTAACTGGGTAGGTGTGGAGAAAGGAAAACGCAGGACCTGTGCTGCAATAGTCTTTAATAATTAAAACTTAAACACATGATCATCATCATCATAACTGGCTCGACAGCCCGTTGTGGGCCTTGGCCTTTTTAAATGATCCAGCCAGACTGTTCTCCTCTTGGTTGTGGACCTCCAGGTTTTGATCTTAATAACATTAATGTCAGAGTCTAAACAGTCGACCCATCTCTTTTCGGTCTTTCCTCGGTCGTTGTCCAAAAGGGATTGCATTGAAAACTTTCAAAGCAGCTCTATCAATTTCCATTCTCATGAGATGACCAGCCCATCTCATTCTTGATAAACACATGATAATACAGAAATATATCTTAATACATTGTATGTGAATAGAGCAATTCCTATTAAAAGCACAAATTTAATAGTGTATGGGCTTCATTTTTCTTTCCTGCAACGAAGTGGGACTAATTTACCCACAACAAGCTCTCTCTCTCTGTTGATTGATACAATCACTTCCATTTAACGTCCACCGTACGGTGCGGGGAACAATGCTTTCGGCCCCAGTGCTCACGGTGAAAGGATGAAAGCGCGGAACAAAAGGAAAATTCCCATTCCGCACGCAGAACATGAAAGGGAAAAGCGATACTCCAAAAGGGAAACGAAAAAGGACGCGCTGGAAAGAGAAAAAAAAATAAACAATGCCGCCGAATCCCGAAAGCCTAATTTACGATAATCGACAGCTTTTAAAGCGGATTAGTTCCAGGCCGTGTTCGCGCAAGTCCTCATGGGAACGGGGGGCATGTGCAAGGTTGCCGCCCCGTTCCTTTGTGGGCGGCTCGCCAAAACCGAAATCGCGTCCCGGGGATGTTAATGGCGACCGTATCCGGTGGTTTTTGCACATGATCCTGCAGGCCGAGGCCCCGAGGGAGATGCAGATTGAGTGATGGTTGTTGCAGATTGAGAGGTGAGGGGCTACGCCGATGATGATGATGTTTTAGGGCCGCCGTTGAATGCAGTTGCGGTTTCGGATAGTGGAGGTGGAATCGGGTTTTGATTGAGATTTTGTAGCACTCTTTTTCCCATGTTTTTTTTTTTTTTTTTTTGTTGCTTCAATGCAGCTGGCAAACAGACAGCTTGGTCTTGGATGCCTTAAGGCAAGCGCTGCACAGATAATACTCACTTTGCACTACTCAAGGGGCGCGTGTAACTTAAAGATAAGCCACAAGTAAGATAAGCGGTAACAATGCCCCCGCAACGCTCTACGATCCTGTTACGACCGGGACCTACGGTTTAAAGTGGATTCGAACACTATAAACATCCATATCACCGCCGGGACTCGAGCGGCCAGGTGGGCAAGTGGCTAGCGCTCTGGTCTTTGGTATCCCAGGTTTCAGGTTCGAATCCTGGCAGTGGCATGGATGTTTGTGAGTGGTTCGGAATCCACGTTAAACAGTAGGTCCCGGTCTGTTTAGCCCAAAAGAGTACATAAGATGACCGTAGAGCGACAAACCAAACCGCCGGGACTCGAACACGAAACCTGTGGTACCGAGCACCAGAGCGCTAGCCACTCGGGCATTCGGGACATTTTTTTTCCCATATAGGATGGGTGAAAAAGGGAGAACTATAAGAAATCAGAAAAGAGTAATTTAGGAAAGTTATTTTGTTGTCTTAATTAACTGATGGTTGCACATGAATGAATGTTTAGCATTGCGGGGCCTGATAGCGGAATGGCTGGCACTCAATGCCACAGGTTTCGGGTTCGAGTCCCGGCGATGCCATGAATGGTTGTAGTGGTTCGGAATCCACTTTAAACCGTAGGTCCCGGTCTAATAACACCGTAGAGGTTTTGCGGGGGTTGTGTTAGTCATGTCCGTAGCCTATCTTCAAGCTAGAAATGCCCCTGGGTAGTGCTCAATGAATGACAGCGGTGCAGCCCTTGCTTATGGCATAAAGATGAACTGTCTCTGTTTTGCCAGCTGCATTAGGAAAAAAAAACAACAACTTTAGTCTTGTAGAAAATATGATTCCCCCCCCCCCAAAAAAACCCGTTAAGGACTTTGGTTATGATTTTTATGAAATATTGGCAACGTTTTGACTGATTTATAATTTTAATCTGCTGCACACTATGAAATAAAAGAAAAATTTCGTACTCTTAAAATTTCTTCCTCCATTTCAACGAACCATAAATTATTTAAATGAAAACAATACTGAGATTTACATGCTTTAAAAGTGGAATAGAAAACTAATTTAATGTAAAAACTAACTTTCAATTCTACTTTTTAGCTGCTATTGTTTCGTATATTCTATTTTGATAATAATTTTCGTATCTAATGCTGATATGTGTTCTATAGATTTTATATTTCTACAATATGGTGTAGAAATTAGAATTTTGAACTGTGTATTTTGTGATTGAATCAACCATTACATTTGTTTAAAGATGTGGGTTTTTTTAATGGAAAACAAATTAATAAATATCTAGAATCATTTCAGACAAAAAAAAATTGCCCAAATAGAATGTTTCTCTCTAGCAGAATCAAATTCAAACTTGATTCTACTTGTCCAAAGTATTTTCTTCTTCAATTCATCTTAACAATGCACTCATGATCATCTAGCAAGTTATCTGATAAGAATTTAAAGCCAGTAAAATCGATTCAAATTACGATTTTTTAATTTCATAGGATAAAACAGTATTCTATTCAACCAACGAATTTTAAATTGCACATTGCTTCCTCTGGTGCTAAACAAATCTCAATCAAGATTTAGAAAACTTCAGATTACATGCATTTAAAAAAGGAGACATCTAACGTAATAAATAAAATATCTGATCTGATGAAATTTAACTAATGAACTTACGCAAACATATTTCATTCATACAGTGAAATATTGTCCTAACAATCTTACATATTGCTGGGCTTGAATGGCCGAGTGTCTGTCGCTCGGTGCCACAGGTCTCGGGTTCGAATTTCGTAGGTGCCATGGATGTTTGTAGTGGTTTGGAATCCACTTTAAGCCGTAGGTCTCGGTCTCATATGACTGTAGGGCGTCACGGAGCCAAGTCAGACTTCTACATACGGGTGCTCCATCACAACACAAGCTGCCAACTTTCACTTCATCTATGAGTAAATTACTCATGGGACACTCAGGATTAGACACAGCATATTGCTGCTTCTGATGGAATCTAGTATTTGAATAAATATGTAACCCATATGGATAAATATTAAACATGTATTTGATATAATATTGGGGATAGCATATTAATAACAATATACTAAGATATTAATGCAAGTACTACAATATATAGTAATAATAATAATAACTCTGGAACAACGTGTAGCAAACTGGAAGCCATAAAATTGTATACAAGCATGTGATTATTTCGCAAAACTTCATCATGCTGTGCTCTCTTCATCATGCTGTGCTCTTCACCGGAGTTTCTCTCCTATGGAACCCAAATACGGAGTGCACTGAATAAATCATTCGGGGAGAGGCATCCTCATTTGCCATCAAAGAGCTTAATAAAAGATCATAAACCTGTGTAACACTGTTAATTTTCATTCCCTATTCATTTTCGATTATTTCCCTTCACTTTAGCATACTGTGTGTGGTAAAAATGTTACCAGATTTTCTCCCCTATGCGATCTGGTGGCCAAGTGATTACCTTTGGCTCTGACCTTTGGTACCACAAGCTTCAGGATATAAACAAATCAAAATTACAAGGGGAAAAGACTAGACATTCGGAAAAAAAAAAAAAAAAAAAAAAAAAAAAAAAAACGACCGAAAGGCCTTAAAGTTAGTAAAAAACAAGTTAAATATTCTAAGGATAAAAATTTCAAAAGCTAGAAGCGTCATAATAAAAGTCTATGCTATCAGGACATGCTTTCTCTGGCCCTCCAGTAAAGAATATTCCTGGTGGTGGCACGAATGTTTGTTATTATTTCGGAATCTACTTTAAACTATAGGTCACGGCCTAATTAGCTCAAAGTTCGCAAAGTGCCGAAGAGTGACAAACCAATCTATATTTTTCTATATTACAATCTGTGTTTATGGAAAAAATTTGTTTTGCATTTTTCGACAATTGAGGTCATTCAATTCATCTTCAGGCTTTTAACCAAACCTAAACTATTGAAAAAAAGAAAGTCATTTTGTGCACACTTAAGGCTAATTAGACCGCGACCTACATCTTAACGTGGATTCTGAACCACTCGCAGACATCCATGCCTGCACCATAGGACTATCGGAGAATAATTAAATAATCCATTGAATTATAATAGTCCATTGTAATAGAGTCAATTTTGCTTAACAAACGAATAACTGTTTATAGATTATTTCAATAGTACATTACTGCATATGGTGGTGAACAGTTAATAAATACTCGATAAAAGAAATCTCTATAAAGATCTAAAACGAGCAAGGAAAAGGAAGGGGGGGGGGGGAGTGTCTGATCTGATAGAAGCAAACTCTGTTCGAAAACCCTTTTTCATTTGGGGCGAAATCCGAAACGAGAACTCTTTCCAGCGAGATGATGAAGAAGTGGCTCTCTCCCGGAAGTGATGATCATCTTTCAGGCTTTTCCAGAAAGCCATCATTAGGGGAGAAGAGAGCCCGACTGGACTCTGCCTCGGAATCGGGACAAATCCTTTTCAACTCGATGACAAATGACAGAAACCGCAATCATCAACTCTTAGTCTCTCTCTTCCTTTTATTCTCTCTCTTTTCTTTTTTTTCCATATAGATATATAAGGACCACCATTGCAGAAGAAGAAAAAATGAAAGAAAAAAAAAAAAAAAAACTGCAGAAGAGCTGCTTCTCCAGAACTGTCATCATCTCCTTTCTGCAGATTAGGATCTGTTTACTCTCCACGAAACGTGATCTGCCGTCTATGGCTCTACGGATATATGCCGGTCTATGGCTGTGTGCAGATTTATCAATATAGCTATAGACGTCCGCACACGTCCCTACCTCTTAGTCGCTGAAGAAAGTTTCCTAATCTGGTCGTAAGTGTGCCATTGGTTGCTTGGAAGGGTGGCAATTTTCTTTTAGCGTTCTCAAGAGAGCGACGAATTTTCCTTTTTTTTCCTATTTATTTTTCTCCTTCTTATTTTAGGCCATTTTCCTCTTTTCCTTTTTTTTTCTCCTTTTTTCGGGAGGGCACTTCCGGACGAAAATTGCTGGAAAAGGATCGCTCTTTCAAGCAGTTCACGCACTGCTCTGCTGCGGCTGAGAAAGGGAAGAAAGGAAGAAACTCCTTTCGCGCCGCTGGAATAAAAATTATCCCTTGAAAGCCTTTTTTCACTGCCAGTAAGTACAAGCCCTTCTGTACAAGCCTTTTCATCCATAAATATCGCGTAAGGGATGTCGCAGCCATCGGGTTCTTGCTGTAACATGGATATGCATTTGCTGATCGGACATCCTTTTTATAATGGCTACACTATGATACAGAAATAATAATAATAATATTAAAAAGATACTTTTATAGTTTATTAATTTTTATTTTATATTCCTTATTAACTTTAATTTGCTCAACTGAAGAAATGAGTTGATGGGAGTCATTCTGAATATATATATATTGTCTTAACACATAAATTTTACAGAGTATTTTTTAATGAAGTAAACGAAAATATGCATCATATTAAATAACTTAAAACATATACTAAATATTCATTTATTTTTCTTGTAATATTAATAAATCTTCACATAGTAATGTTACTTTGTAATGTTAATAAATCTTCCCGTGCTAATGTTATTTCGTAATGCTAATAAATCTTATTAACATTACAAACTTTCTTGTAATGCTAATAAATCTTATTAACATTACGAACTTTCTTGTAATGCTAATAAATATTATTTTCTGTCTCGAAGGGGAGCTATCAGAAAAAGGATGTCCGAGTAACAAATGTATATCCATGTTATAGTAAGAGCTAGATGGCTGTGTTAGTTATCACACTGTACCAAGATGCCAATCGGACAAAAGAAGAAACGTTGTTGTTGTTTCCAACAGTGAAACATTCTACCTGAAATCATTCGTCACTAAAATGGCAGATATGCAACAGATTCAGCAGGCCCCAGTGACACACAGGGCATTTTACAATGCATCTACATTTTGCTATGAAACTATCAAAATGAATCATTTTGGAACGAATACCATCAAAAGCGGTATCTGGTAGATTTATATTTTCCGTTTTCCTTTTCATTTTTCCATCTCGGATGCTTTTCAACCTACATATTTAGTGTATCATTATGAAATGAGAACTTTTCGTTCTACTTTACTTGTCAGATTTCTAACGGCACGAAAACAGCACATAGCCTCTGAACTCAATAGAAATTTCGAGAAAAAAAAACTTATCCCTGGTCTGTAAAGGTGCCTATTTCAGAAAAATGTAGCTAGCTTAAAAGTTTGTGATTTTCCTTCTGCGTGGAGACCCGTTCTTCACCTTCTTGCTTAGCTTCTTTTGCTGGTATTTTAAAGATTAGTTTAATTTCTGTGGTTATGAATCTCGATTGAGCAAAAGGCTGTTTGCTGGACTTCTGTGTCATCAACTACTCCTTGATAACAGATGCTTCTATAACATTTTTTTCCCCCTATAGATGGCAGAAAAAAAAAACTTTATATCAGGGAAAGATGCATAACATCAAAGAAACGGAATAAATAACACAATAAAGACAAAAAAACCCACCGAACCCTAAGTGGGCAGACATCTGTCACCCCTCCCTCAACAAATCCTCACCACTCTGATCCGACACATCACCGGTGACTAATCACCACCAAGGAATTGGAATCCGAGAGCCTTGTTCGATCACCGATTTCGATTGCGGTGACTGCAAAAAGCAACAGACCCTCGACGAGATGTCGCTAATGCAAGTGTCTCCTCTCTCTCATTTGCATAATAGGGGACAAGCACACCCACTCCATTTGGAGTGCGAGGGGTCAGGGGGTCCCTCCATTAGGGGGAGGCTTTATCAGCCTCCCGATCAAGTGAAGTGTGGTGCTGAATTAGCCAATTTGGGTCTATCGCCACCCAGGCAAAATATGTTGTTACGACAACACTCCGAATTACGGGGGAGGGATTTTGCGGCTGGGGTTGGCTTCGGGTGGGTGGGGGGATATGAACTGAGAGGGGGAGGATGGCGGCTCTTTTTTTTTTATTATTTTTGGGGAGAGGAGAGAAATGGGATGTTGTATCATCAAAAGGACTACTTTCGTCTACGATATCCACAGAATTTTAAAAATACGGCATGTGACATCAAGTTTGGCTAGATTTTACAAAATGTACCAGATTTACACTTGTATATAATAATAGTTTATAGGAGAAGGAAATTAATAATTTATAGGCGATAGACTCATATATTGGATAATGTGCAGGTAATTAATAATTTATTAATTAATAGTATATATATATAGAGAGAGAGAGAGAGAGAGATTTTTTTTTTTACAAAAGAAAAGTTCAAAAGTAAATTTGTTTATGATTTCTTTCGTGTATCAGGTTCTACTGAGTTACTATCATACAAGACAACCGTGAATTTTAAAATATATACATATATATAAATTTAAAAAGCTTACTCAAATCTAGTAGTTACGAAAGAAATATCGAACACTATAAATTAAAACATTGTAAATAATACTATTTATTGAAATGTAAAAATTTTAAAAATAAAAAAAATGACTCAATTATTACAACGCCATAAGTAGCATAACTTACTTTGAAATTTATTGTTGAAAACTTTTATAGAGGATATCATGATTTTATGTATAAACTGCGGAAGAAGAAATATTTTGGTGACAGATGTACAGGTCTGTTTAGATAAAGCAAAGGATACGGAATAATTAAATTTCATTGATGATATTGCCAGCAAAGAAAAAAATGCACAATTTGTGCACACTATACTACAAGTAAACAAAGAATGTGATTTCTCGGATACAAACGAGTTTCAACAAAGTGTATGATTTCCCCTGATAGAAAGCAATGTCGCACACCTACCAGGCATGGAATCAATAAGGTTATCAATAAGGAACTGGGATATTCTCTCACACTCCTTCAGGAGAGAGCTTTCCAATAGCTGAATTGTTTCTAGGAGTCATAAGTGACTAGCAATCCTCCTTCCTAGAATATCCCAAACATGTTCTATTGAGTTCATGACTGGGGAATATGCTGCCCTAGGATTCCTTCGTCGAATAGGAAATTGTCCTCTAGCTGAGCGCGATGTGGCCTGGAGTTATCATCCATGAGAATGAATTCATCTCCGATTACCGCAATGTAAAGGACTACAGTATGTATGAGAATTTCATCACATGATCTGTTAGTGCTCCATTCCTGATGATATGCAGGTCGGTGCAGCCATTGATAGAAATATGGGCCCAGATCATCAGTCCACCTCCGCCAAATTTTACATTTTCATGCAAGAATGCATGAATATTTCTGTGCATCAGGTTCTCTGCAGATGGGAATCTGCCTATTGTCAGGTTGTACACTAATATGGGACTCGTCCGGGAAGAGCATGTTGCTCCAGTTCATCCGAGATGCTCCTGTGCCCACTTTATATGGCTTCAGCAGTTGGGCTCTATGTCAAGAAACGAGGTCTACAAGCATACAAATCCATATGGCGGCGTCGGTTTCTAATAGTTTGAGTTCGAAAATCTGTTAACTCTCAGTAGCTCTCTGAAGGTGGCGGCCTGATGGACAATTGGCTAACTCTCTGGATATTGGTACCTCAGGCTTCAGGTTCATGGCATGGATGTTTATGAGTGGTTCGGAATCCTCGTTAAACTGTAGATTCCGATCTAATGAGCCTAAATTGTGTACAAAAGGACCGTAGAGCGGTTAACTATTGGCAAGTTGTACACTAAAAATGGGACTCGTTCGGGAAGAGCATGTTGCTCCAGTCATCCGAGATGCTCCTGTGCCCACTTTATATGGCTTCAGCAGTTGGGCTCTATGTCAAGAAACGAGGTCTACAAGCATACAAATCTATATGGCGGCGTCGGTTTCTAATAGTTTGAGTTCGAAAATCTGTTAACTCAGTAGCTCTCTGAAGGTGGCGGCCTGATGGCCAATTGGCTAACTCTCTGGATATTGGTACCTCAGGCTTCAGCTTCATGGCATGGATGTTTATGAGTGGTTCGGAATCCTCGTTAAACTGTAGATTCCGATCTAATGAGCCTAAATTGTGTACAAAAGGACCGTAGAGCGGTTAACTAAAACTAAACTAAACCTAATCTCTGAACAGTGTGTTCACATTGTGGGTTTTTCTTTCAGTTGGTATTAAATACTGATCCTCATTTTGTGTTGCTGCAAGTGTACCACCATCTCCTGATCTTCGGTGAGCATTTCCAATTTCAAAAACTGATTCCATAATCTGGAAATAACACTTTGAGAAACTCCCAACGTTTCTTCCATAACGGATTGCGTTGGAACAAATTCAACTCCAGGCTTCCGACTCACTAAGCCATCTTGCTAAGACATCGAAACCCTGTTACAAAATATTGAAATCTTATCAATTGTTTTTAATCTCCTCCTACAACCTGACTGAATGCTGCAGGTCGCTTTTCACTCCTTAATTAAATAGTTACTCTTAATTTTCGACGTCAAAGACAAAATTTGCATATTCTCAGCTTTATAAATGTTATAATTTTTCTTTTAATCTCCTCTATTTAACTTTTGTCAAAAAATTTTCGGTTATATGGTAATTTCATACCAAACAATATCCCCTAATTGTTTTGAGTAGTGTAATATGGGGTACTCGATAGTTCTTCCATAAACATATTGTAATCTATTTGTTTGATGCTTTAGCAAATAACGGCTATAATCATTAAAGATTTTTCCCCCTCAAAATCACTAATACACACGCATCATATATTATTTTGCATGTCCTTTTCTCTTCATACATACATACATATCCTTCCCCTTTTGCATATTTAAAATAAATCGAATTCTGTATTTTATAATTTAAGAAAATATAATCTTTATAATCTTTTATAATCTAAATATTTATTTTGAGCAAATTTTTCACTTTACAAATTTTTTCCGAAATTATTATTTTTGAAATTCATATAATAATACTGAATGAAAACTTTCCATGTGTGTACTCCTGAGGGTGTTTATTTAAAAAGGTGCCCCTAGTTGCATCCTGTATATCACTGAATCTGCTACGTATTTACCTGTCTAGTGTCAAATAATTTCAGATATTGTGCCTGGCATTCGAAAACCACTACTACGAAGTTTTTAATATTCGGAAGTTGAAAATGTTTTTGTTCCTGCCATATTATTTGTCTATTTTTTTTGCGAAAGGGTAATGATAAAAAATTATCTTTTCGCAAAAAATAGAGATAAAAATTTATATGAATTGACTTTCGTGCAACAAACTAAAAGATAACGACAGATTATAATTCAGCATAAAAAGAATCCAGATGTTTTTATAAAAGTTTCACATTTTCCTATTCGCTATTTTTTTTTGTCTGTGTTCTTTGCACGTACACTTAGAGTGGTATTATTATTATCATTATTATCAGAAATGTATCGCAGAAAGTGTAAGTAATGTGTTTAACAATACAGCTTCGTTCCTTAATTTTTACACTTAAATTTATTGTACATAAGTCTAAAAATAAATTTTTATGTAATTTATTTAATTATTTCACAAATAATTTATTATAAATAAGCTTATTTCATTGAATATTAAGTAATTTCTTATAGAAAACATGTATTCAACTTTCTTTAGCATTAAACTGTGCCGAAGCAGTACAAATTAAAGCTCAGCAGCCCTGGTTCAGGGTACTACTATCAGATTCGCGAAAAGAACTCTTCAAAACTTTCTTGACACCCTGGAAGAGTGGCTTACGCTATGGAGAATCGCTGTCAATACAAACAAAAGCAAAGCTTTTATTTTCAGAAAAAGCCATGCTAGGTCTCCATATGAAGATATTTTCCTGCTTGACGATCAGATAGAATGGGTCAAATATCTTGGCCTAATTCTCGACAGCAAATTAAAATTCCAGAAACATCTCTACACTTTAAGGACAAAAATGCTGGAACAAATTACATCTTAGCTTGTCGTTAAAAAGGAAATATTCTACTTTATCTTTACAAAATAAACTCCTTTTATACAAACAAGTCCTCAGACCCATCCTGACTTATGCAGCACCCATCTGGGACCTTGCTGCAAAAACAAACAGAACCGAAATCCAAGTTAACCAATATAAAAATTTTAGAATAATGACGGGAGCTCCTTGGTTCATTCGAAATGACGTGCTGCATCATGAGCTACAAATAGAATCAATAGACGATCCTACTGCGAAGTTTGAAGAAAGTTGTTTTTAAATATCAAGAACAAGGAAAATAATTTAATTAAAGCTCAACTCTTCTTCGCCCACAACGAAGGTAAATACCATTATCCATATTACACTACAGGTTGGAATCATGACCTCAAGCCTCCCTCATTTTTTCTATGACCCATCTGCAATACTACACTCCAGTTCTAGGAAATATCCCATCGTCCTCTCCACTGCCTTGGCAGTGAGTACTGCGGAACAGTGTTAAAAGAAAAAAATTCCATTTCTGAAAACATCCAACTCTACCCTGCATGATCAAACTTTCCTTCCGATCTTCAGTTTCAAATGTTGCTTCATAAATATCTGTTTCCTTAAAGCTTTTTTATTTTTGTTGTTATATATCTGTATTTTCCATTTATTTCCATTACATCTGTGTTTATATATGTCTGCTATGCATTCGCGGTATTCGACTCTCCTATCCAATCTAGTAGTATAAATTAAAGAATTTAAGTTCGAATCTGTTCGTTTAAAGATGTCATGAAAATTCTCACTAAAAACAAACAGTTATAAAAAACTCGATGACTTTCCCAGCATCCATTGTCTGAAATGTTTTTTTTTTATATTAAATGTAACCTTAAAGTCAACGTTTGACAAATGCAATTCGATATTTCGTTCGTTAATTATCAAAGCTTTATATTCAACTGGCCGGGCAAACACACATTTTCATAAAGCGATAGACATCAACTCTCTAATCCTGTTAGTAGACGCTCAATCAAATATCCCTGAAAACTAACTCAATCAGAACCGCACAATGGTAATGAGGTGCGTGCGCGCACAGAGTAAACAATGTGTGGTAAATCACAGGTGCGGATATGTAACGCAACTATCAATTAACATACTATAACCCTTAGAGTCTATTGAAAGCATATATCGTGTTGTCATGACAACTAGTGACACGTGCTAGGAGCAGCGTCTAAATGGCTCACGCACTTAATGGCGTTATTGATCTGCTGGGCGGAGTGCTGGCTCCGGGCCCTGATTGGCTATTAAGCCTGCGTCTGCTTGTGTTTTAATAGCAATCCGGATTCGTTTACAAATCAACGGATCCGGTTGAATTATGTGTTATGGAGAGAAAATTCATTGAAAGTGGGCTTTATGGAGTGAGAAAATAAAAAATATAAATAAAGTTATTATGAAATTTTAACTTTTCGGTATAAAAAAATCTTCAAATAAATAGGATTTTTTTACATTGAAACACTTTGGTTGAAATTATAAATAAAATAACGCTATTATTTAAGAAAATATAATAGCTGAAAAATTATTTAAAAAAAATCGTTGTTAAAGTGTAAAATAGTATAGAAACAAAACATGTTGAAAATATGTTTTGTTTCAACATGTTTTTTAAAAAAAAAAATTCAAAGCAAAATCACGTTTTGAAATTTTTTGTTAGGTTGAAAAAAAATAGAATGCATTTATTGGCTCAATAAAAGGAAAAAAAAATTAATGCATAAATTTAAAAGTAAATTTTTTATTATGTTTGAAAAATTTTTAGACCGTATGCAATTAAAAAATTTTTATGTGTGAAATTTTGAAAATTGAATACAATGAATTAAACCTTTATCGACCTTTTACATTTGCTTTGTATAAGTTTTGCAATTTTTTCTAGCACGAGAATAATAACAACAATAGTAATAAAAAAAATGGCAAAAATATTATCCACGGTAGCTTTAAAATAGTATATTCATAATTTGAATTCTCTGCTTATTTTAAAATAGAACAGTCAGTTTAAATCTCAATTTAAAAAAATATCAGCCTTTTTTTTTTTGGTCTCAAGGGGGGGAAACCCACTTCCATCCCTGGTCTTACGTTCTCTATTATAAGTTCACCAGCAAGTTTTATTGCATCACGTCTAGACGAGGATCCAAAATTAACTTTTATTATAATAAAAATAATCATTCAAACACTTTTAACGACGCACATATTACTAATTTAAATTAAGGAAGAAAGCTGTGAATATTAACGCATTGCTGACCTAAGAAATGAATCCCTATACCGTAAGTTCTGACTAACTCTTGATAATTTACTCCATGCAAATATGCATCTTTGCAGCATTAAATGTAAATTCTTGCCATCTATCTAAAATGTGTTAGGATTGAGATATTTTTATCGTGGAGTTTCATCTCTGCAGGATTTCCATTTTTTTTTTTTTTTTTTGTTACTTTCATATAGTTTTACAGTGTGATAAAAAATACAAATCTATCTCCCAAAGAAAAAAAAAAAAATTGGAAAACATAATTTCATTATTTATCACTTCAAACTCTATAACCACCTACAGTAGTATAAGATAAAAAATTGCATTACAAAAACAGAAGAATAAAACTAGGAAAACTAGAAGAAAAATATATATATATAGAATTTCCTTTGGAACACGGATTAATTGCCCTGCACTTTTTTTACACCGACATTAGAATGAAGTACATTTCAGAGGAGTAGGTTACAACTGATAAAACGAAAAAAAAAAAAAAAGGCTAGAAAGTGTGGCTGCCACAGCCACACACACATAAAAAAAAAAAAATAAAGAAAAAAATAAAAGAGGCTGGTGAGAAAAAAAAAATTAAAAATTAATCTCTTTCCAGTAGACAAAGTAGCAAGCGACGCAGCGCAAGAAAGCTAAAAGTGTGTGTGCACCACTTTTTTCCTTTCCCGTCTTTCTTAGGCAACTTTTCTACACTTTTTCCCGCCTTTATTTGAGGCATTATCCCCCCTCCCAATCCCCTCCCCTCCACCCCCCACCATTCGAGTGACTCCCTAAGAAATCGTCTTCCACTCCTATGCCTTGTTAAATATGCATCGAGCAATTCCTTTTTTGCATATTTGTACAAGGGTTACGGGGTAGGGTCTGGATTGCTCTCTGCCGCCTTTATGTGACTCCCGGAGCATGAAATATGTTGCCATGGCGACGGAGGGAGGGGGTGGGGGTGGACGCACAGATTTGATGTTTTCTTTCTTTTCGTCGGCCTCAGTATTTACATAATCTACGAAACGATACAAGTGTTGACGACCATGCCTAG
The DNA here is from genome assembly GCA_021605095.1 of Caerostris extrusa. NCBI lineage: Eukaryota > Metazoa > Arthropoda > Arachnida > Araneae > Araneidae > Caerostris > Caerostris extrusa. Next base: position 27,128 of record BPLR01021719.1, on the reverse strand, counting down.
CGGAGTTGAATGAAAATAAATTGTTCGCGAGTTCATTCCCATATTCGATGCCTCTGCCTTTCGAACGATTTTTCTCCTCCGCTTCATCCCCTTCTCCCACCCCCATCCAAGACTTCTTCACTTCAACGTCTTTTTTTTTCTGAGGATCCATCTCTTTGTACCAACATTAAAAAAAAAAATAAATAAAATTATGACGCAATTTGAGTGAATTTAATTGCTCTGTAGAATCACAGGAATGAATTTTTTTTTTTTTTTTTTTTTTCATCAAGTGGACGATAATAAGAAATTTATGTTTTGTAGAAGAATTCCCATTTCTGATTTTTTTTTTTTTTATGGTATTGCAAATAATAGAAACAGACCAAAAAGGATGCATTAAACTGCCAGACATTCGCATACATCTGCACCGTATTTATAAAAATACGCATATCCAATATCGAAGTTTTAATATTTGCAAAGGGAATATGTTGTTGTTGTTGTTTCTTATCCCACTTGGCTGGCCAAGCCCACGAGACCCATACGTATTCATGACTGAAGGGGAGGAAGCAGCTTTCTGTTGTGTTGGAGCACGCGTAGGTAGAAGTCTGACTTTGGCTCCATGACGCTCTTACAGTCATAGGAGACCGGGACCTACGGCTTGAAGTGGATTCCGAACCACTACAAACATCCATGGCACCTCCGGGATTCAAACCCGAAACCTGAGGCCCCGAGCGCCAGAGCGCTAGACACTCGGCCATTCAGGTCCCAAATTTGTGAATACACGCGGTGTTCCCAGGTGGTCACCCACCCAAGTACTGACCGCGCCCAATGATGCTTGACTTCGGTGATCTAACGAGAACCGGTATATTCAGCATGGTATGGCCGTTGGCTAAAGGAATATGTGTATGTTAAAGACAATTTAACAAGTCTTATACTCTATTTTAGGGGTGGCCAACAGCGGCTACATACTTGAATGTTTTTCCTGACCGTGAGATATATCACATTTTTACAAAATATATTTATTTTATAATGGCCAAAGTAGTGAAAAATCAATGTATTAAGAAAATACATTATTTCTGCATCAATATATTCAAAAAATGAACTGTCGAAAAGATGAGAAAAATTAATTTATATAGGACAGATATTGCATGCTCTATTTAAGAGTTTACAGTTATGAGTTCGCAGAATAATTAAATTATATTCTGCGAACTCATGAATCGCGCGCATCTTGGAACATCTACTATAACAGGTTCTATGTATCACTTTTGAGAAATCTGATACTCAAACATAACGGACGTTAATCTGCAACGCCCATTACGATGTACCAATACCCAAATGGAGATCGATTTGCAAAAAGCTAAGTGTAAGAGCGGAGAAACAAATACAGCACTAGCAAAATAAATATTTTTTAATGATTTCACTTTTTTTATTTCGTTTATATTTATATATTTTTTTATATTTCATTGTTAGTGTTATATATTTCTGCAATGTGCGTTTGGTATCATTATTATTCTATTATCTATGTTTACACGTGAGAATAATAGTAAACACAAAAATAATAACGCATCATGTTTCAATGTTTCACTCCAAAAAATGCCGATAGTGGGTCTAAATCTATTGTGGGGATATATAATTTTATATGTGGCCCGTGGAGTGATGTTGCATTTCCAAAATGGCCAGCAACATCATTTCGGTTGGCCACCCCTGAATTAATTATTTATTTATTTAATCTCATTCAGTATTCTCGTGCACCACACACGTACAACACGAGGATTTCAATCGGAAGTAACAGGCGCAAAATTTTTGCATACAATATAATAAGACAGAGTGAAAAAAAAAAAAAAAAAAAAAGAAATAATAAAATAATATAAATAATAAATAAAATTACAAAAAAGAAAATAATAAAACAACATAAAATAATTTAGAGGCAAAGGAATGATGAAAATACACTACTATCTCAAAATGTGCAAAGAAAGTAAAAGCCCATTATTCCTATCACATGAAACATGTTGAATTCACTAAACTTAGAAAGGAGAACTTTGTTTCTACAAATGACACAAGTGTAATGGACTTCAGAATTCGAAGATTCTGCTTCAGAAATCTTTATATTTTTAATGCAATTTATTGAAATATAGCATTCTCCAGCTATATGAAAAAGCAAAATAAATTAAAAATATCTTTATATCTTATACTCTTTTACTGTGAAAAGATTAAAAAAAAAAATTAAATGATTTTTTAGTCTTACAAAAATTATTTCATTGTTTACTTTTCATATATGCCCTGTTTACTAACAACAACTTTAATCGTCTAAATTAGATTGTATGGTTAGCGAAACTAATATTTTAACATGGCTAATTTTCTTTTTTTTTGTCCTTCCTACTTTTATGAGTATATGGTATTTGCTTTTATTACAAGTGAACTTGAATAAATATTTACATTTAATAGAGATTATTTGATGTTAAATGAAGATTTATGGATAGTTGCAAGCCTTTCATTAAAATTTGAATGCATTAAATGAAATTTAAAAAATTAAAGTTGTGATTACTTTAAAGATTTTATTTTAGAAATAATTTTAAAATTAAAAACTTGAAAAGTAACAAGATTAATGAATACAAGCATGTCATGTAAAAACCGTTTTTTTTTTTTAAACAAATAAAATTTATTTAAAGTATTATAACATCCTTCTTCTTAAGAATAGCTTCTGATAATCAATATGATTTCCATATTTACATATTTGTGTCTTAAATTCTGTTATGAGAAATAAATTTTGGCAAGAAATCATTATTTTAGATGAACATTGTATTTTATTTTTAAATGTAGCGGTGTTTTTTTCTGAATTTAAAAAAAAAAAAAATTATAAGCAAAATCATGCAAATGGAAATATAAATAAAATATTTTTTATTTTTTGGCCAATAGTTTTATGCAAAAAATGTTTTTGTTGTGATTTATTCTATAGGTACCTTATGCACCACCTTACATAAAGCACCACCTTATATTTAAATTAATAGAATAAAATTTTAAAAAATTTCATAAATTTCAATACATTTTATGCCACACCCTGTACAGGATAACATTGAATCCATATTTGTTGTTTAAATTTTTTGTTGTGATTTAATAGACTAAATCAACATCATAATGTATGTAATGCTGCCACATTTACATAAATGTGGCAGCATACATAAAATATCATTAAATAATTTAAAGAACAATAAACAATAATAAATTATTTACATTTTATTTTATAAATTTCCATTCGGATTTTCCACGCCTAGTACAAGAGAACATTCATTGTAAATATTTTTGCTATGATTTAATTTATAAGCAATAAAAATTCTACATCTTAAACAAAAGGCCATTAAATAAATTAAAGTAATGCAATAAAAATTTAAAAAAAAAATTTTTTATAAGTTTCAATTCTTCAGGAATTTTACGCCCCACCCTGTACAAGAGGACACCATTGAATCCATATTTGTGGTGAAATTTTTTTGTTGGGGTTTATTCTACTTGTATTATTGAAAATGCAGCAAGATAACACAAAATAGCATTTAATAATTTACAGAACAGTAAAAATTAAAATAAAAAACACGTTTTATTTAATCGATATCAATTCTTTGGGATTTTATGCCCCACATTGTACAAGAGGACACCATTGAATCCATATTTGCTGTGAAAATTTTTGCTGAGATTTACTCCATGTGTATTATTATTGAAAATGCAGCAACATAACACAAAATATTATTCAATTATTTAAGAACAATAAAAAAAATTAAATAAAAAAACTTTTATATAACAGATTTCAATTCTTCCGGATTTTCGCTACAACAGGAGGATAACATTGCATCCATATTTGTTTTGAATATTTTTTTGTTTTGTTTATTCTGTGTGTATTACTGAAAATGTAGCAACATAACACAAAATTTCAGTAAATAATTTGAAGTAATGCAATAAAAATTTTAAAATATTATTTTATTTTATAAGTTTCAATTCTTCGGGATTTTATGGCACATTCTGTACCAGAGGATAACATTGAATGCCTATTTGTTGTGAAATTTTTTTTTTTTGTTTAGATTTACTCTGTGTGTAACACAAAATACCGTTAAATAATTTAAAGAACATTAAAAAAATTAAAATAAACAAATACATTTTACTTAATAGATTTCAATACTTCCGGATTTTTTCGCCACAACAAGAGGACAATATTGAATCCACATTGGTTGTGAAACTTTTTGCTGAGATTTACTCTCTGTGGATTATTGAAAATGCAGCAACATAACACAAAATATTATTAAATAATTTACAAGAACAATAAAAAAAATAAAATAAAAATATTTTTATCTCATAGATTTCAATTCTTCCGGATTTTTCGCCACACCCTGTACAAAAGAACAACATTGAATCCATATTTGTTGTAAAAACGTTTTGCTGAGATTTACTCTATGTGTATTATTGAAAACGCAGCGACATAACACAAAAATACAATTAAATAATTTGAAGTAATGCAAAAATTTTAAAGTTTCAATTCTTCGGAATTTTATGGCACATTCTGTAGCAGAGAACAACATTGATTCCCTATTTGTTGTGAAATTTTTTTTTGTTGAGATTTACTCTACGTGTAATATCGAAAACGCAGCTACATAACTACATAATTACCATTAAATAATTTAAACATCAATAAAATTAAAAAATAACAACATTTTATTTAACAGATTTCAATTCTTCCGGATTTTTCGCCACAACAGGAGGACACCATATAATCCATATTTGTTTTGAATATTTTTGTTGTGGTTTATTCTACGTGTATTATTGAAAATGCAGCAACATAATACAAAATAGCATTAAATAATTTATAGAACAATAAAAAATTAAAATAAAAAAACACATTTTATTTAATCGATTTCAATTCTTCGGGATTTTATGCCCCACATTGTACAAGAGGGCAACACTGAATCCATATTTGAAGTGAAAATTTTTTGCTGAGATTTACTCTGTGTGTAACGCAAAATACCGTTAAATGATTTAAAGAACATTAAAAATTTTAAATTAAACAAAAACATTTTATTTAATATATTTCGATTCTTCCGGAATTTTCGCCACAGCAAAAGACAACATTGAATCCCTATTTGTTTTGAATATTTTTTGTTGTGGTTTATTCTACGTGCATTATTATTGAAAATGCAGCAACATAACACAAAATACCATTAAATAGTTTAAGGAACAATAAAAAATTAAAATAAAAAATAAATATTTTATTTAATCGATTTCAATTCTTCCAGATTTTTCATTGCACAACAGAAGAAGGACAACATTGAATCCATATTTGTTTTGAATATTTTTGTTGTGGTTTATTTCACGTGTATTATTGAAAATGTAGCAACATACCGCAAAATGCCATTAAATAATTTAAAGATCAATAAAAAATTGAAATAAAAAAAACATTTTTATTTAACAGATTTCAATTTTTCTGGATTTTCAGCCACAACGGAAGGACGACGTCGAATCGACAACCATTGTGAGGGAGGTGTCACAACCGATATCCAACACACCATAAAAAGAATATATCATGCTGAATCCGCTTCTGAAAACCTCGTTCTCAAAGATCCAGAAAAGATCTATAGAATAGAATTCCCCGAACTGATCGATTCCATCACCCCCAATTCCCTTCATTCCAATGTGCAAGACTCCTTCCTCTGCGTGATCTATTTTCAAAAGTCAAATTGTAAAATCGTCACTTTAAAGGTGTTCTTTTTCTACCCAACACTTTCTCCTTTTTTGCTTCCTTTTATTCCCTCAATCACATTTCGAGTCCACTACCACCGATACGCGTTGCTATGGTTACCGACCCAACGCCATCTAAGACGTTTCGGACCAATTGAATCCAGCAACAACCTCCCCTTGCCTGCCGCTACCGCTTTTTATTTCACACAATGTCCGTGTTTTTTATCCATTTATTTATAAAAACCAAAGAAATATAAAATCCCTCTTCGCATTGACCGCGGGCGACGGTTTAAATCAAAATTCCCAAGTCAGAGTCCGAAAAAATACATAAATAAAAAAAAAAGCCATGTATCTGCGGCTCTAAATAAAAAATGGCCGGTCGAGATTTGAGAGTTTAAAATTTCAAAACCTCACCCGGATACGGGGTGCTTTCAAATTTATCTTTATATATCTGTATGCATGTATATCCACATGTGAACAGTAAAGTGGCACGTCTCGTAGAGGGCGCCACTGTTCGTGAATAGCGTAAAAGAAAAAAATTTATTTTGTGTGGTTTTTTTGGGAGAAGGTGGGGCTGTTTTATTTATTCTCTCCCCACCCAAAAGGTCTTGTGAGTGATTGCGGACGAAGAATTTCGCCCAAAGAAGGGGGACCAGGGAAGTAACAGACCGAATGAAATATTGAGGGGGTTTTCTGAATTTTCGTTTTCCTGCCCTGAATGTCTGACTTTTCCTTCGAATAAATATTCCGCAGTTGGCCGAATGGGCATTTGTCACTCTTGGCGCTCTTTTTTTTTTTCTTCCATCTGCGCACACTTCTTCCCTGTGGAGAAAATCCGATGAAATTTTAAAACTTAAAATTGGTTCTTTCTCTATCGACTTTATATTCTTACCAATTCTTTACTTCTTTCTTTCTCATTTTCGGTGTCGGTTCTCTCTTCGTGGAAGTGGATGCTTTTCTTTGTGCGGGCTGGAGGAAAGACGACGGCTTCCCAGATCTGCTTTGCGCTGAAGGCCCAGGAGAGGACTGAAAAGATCATTTATTTTATTATCATCATTTATGGAATGTTTTACTAAGAAGAGGAAAGGGGCCTGATGGCCGAGTGGCGCTCGGTACCACAGGGTTCGAATTTTTGCGGTGCCATGGATGCTTGTCAGTGGTTCGAATCCACTTTAAACTCGTAGGTCCCGGTCTAATATGAGCGTTGTGAGGATAGTGTGACTCTGCATCCGTAGCTATCTTCAAGCTACACGTGCCTCCTGGGTAATGAGTGACAGCGGTGCAGCCCTTGCTTATGTCCTAAAGGTAACTGGCTCTCTATTGCCAGCTGCATTAGGATACTACTACTAGTAGTATACCATACCACATCACTGTGCTTAGAGCTGAGTTGCCCCTTACAGTTTGGGAATGATGTGTGGGAGAAGTCTGATTGTGCTATGTGACGCTCTACGGTCATAGGAGACAGGGGACCTACGGCTTAAAGTGCATTCCGAATCATTACAAACATCCATGGCCCCGCCTGGATCGTGCCTCGTAATCGTATTGAGCGCCAGAGGCCATAAGCCCAACGCTAAAAAAGGAAATGAACGAATGAATTGAACCCACTTATTCAAATATTTTCTTTCCACGAATTGGTACCACTACGCTTCTTTCTGTCTGACACACGAATCCGCCTGGCTTGTTGGAACACTTCGTGAAAAGCAGGCAAAGGCCTGGCGCAACTGGCCTGGTTTAATCTTGGTGTCCCCATTTTTGAAAGGCATTATGGGTCAAGAGCGAAACTAAAATTGTAAAAATGTAATCAAAATTCTTCACGGTTTTTTTATATAGCTGAAAAATATTCTTCTTACCATTTTAGCACCCCGAAGTTATGGCAGACTCAGGGTCTAAACTGTAGGTCCCGGTCTAATTAGGAAAAGTGTGCACAAGATGACCGTAGAACCAAACCTAACCTAACTGAAGTTATGGCATTTGATGAAAATCGATTAAGCAAATTTGCGTAAGTCAGAGTGTACAGAAATGCACATAAATTGCATTTCATTAGGTCCGAGGAATAACAAAAATACCAGTTTAGAAGAAGAAAAACAAGTAATAATAAAAAAAAAAAAAATTTTTTAAGTCAATTCATACTTTTTTTCACTCTATTGCAGAAAGTCCTTTATAAATAATTTTCATTCAGTTTTTTAAGTTTATCTGGCGCCATCTATTGGTAGATACATGCAACTTCAATCTAAAAAACTAAAATATTTAATTTAATTTAATTACTGAATTAATATTTGAAAAAAAAAAACTGTATTCACATCCAGTGTCATCCACTACAAGTTCAAAAAATGTATTTGAACTTGAGTGGATGAATAAAAGTATTTTATGAACGATTGAAAACTAGAACAAAATATATATAGGGAGAGTGTGAGCTAATAGAAGGAATTGAATAAATCAAATTCCAGAACTTTACACAAGCTTTCCTTTATAATTTTTGTATAATCGTCTAAAACAATCCACAATTATCTTGAAGACAGGCCATTTTTTTTATAAAATTCAAAAATTATCCACATTTTACAATTCTTTTTCTTTTCACATGAAAAGATGTACAATTAAAAAAAAAAAAAGAAGAATATGATTGATAATAAAAATGTAAGAGAAAATCATTTTAAGATCTTCTACAAATAAAACACATACAACAAAAATGAATTTAAAATTAATTGCATGCTTAATAACATTATCAAGGGCCATGTCTTCGAAATTCTGAGTATTTTGAATGGAAAAGTTTAAAAAAAAAAAAAAAAAAAAAAAATTATTTGAATGCACAAAAAAAAAAAAAAAAAAAAAAAAAAAATTTAAAACTTGAAATGGACCACCTTTGATATAAACAGCTATTATACTATTTACCAAGTACGTTCGAATGTATAAAGACTAAAAAATATTACGAATAGGATTAAAAAAAAAAAAAAAAATTTTTTTTTTTTACAAAATATATTCAATATTCATCATTATAATCTGATTTGAAAACAAATTCCCTTTTAAAATTATTTGTAAGTTAATCAATAATAATTTACACGACGGAATTCATTTTCCATTTTCAAAAACTTCTTCTCCCCGTGGTGCTTAAATAGATTCGTCACTTCCGTAGCAGTTACATCACCCGGTTAAAAGTGTATCCGATTTCTGTCGGCACCCCTAAATACCAACCACTTTGTTGAAGTTCGTACACCATCTGCTTTCAGCAACAGTACGTTATCGCCCCTTGTACATCTCCCCTCGCCAAATCGTCACAATCCCTCAATTCATCGCGAGCAAGCAAGTACGACCATTTCTGACAGATGGGTTTGGATTGAGTTACCTTTCAACATCTCCCTCGCTACATTCGAAGGTGAATAAAAGCTGTTTGGACACATTTCAGAAATGTTTGTAAAATATGCGAGGTAAATATGTGTGAGAGTGCAAGTACAAGTACCTATTTGTGTGTGTCTGCTTATATTTCGTAGTACTTAAGGGCTGTGATATTAAAAGGACTATTTTTTATCTGGTAAGTAACCAAAAAAAAAAAATGATTTTAAGCAAATAAAAATACTTTTTTAATGAAACAGAATAATTCATTTCATTTTAAACACACTAATAAATTATATAAATAAACAATATTTATATTCTGTAACATTTTATTTTTATAACAATTTTTGCAACAATTCCTTATTATAATAATACCAATGTTTTACAACAATACATTATTATAATAATACCAATGTTTTGCTACAATTCAATATTACAATAATTTGTAACAATATATAGAAGTACAACTGCTTGATAAAAAATATCAGCGTATCGTGTTACGCATATGTTTTAAAATTAAATTGTTCTGCAATAACGAAAAACTAGTTAAAATATTAAATTATTATCGTTTATCATGAATGCAATTTATAAAAAGAATTTTTAATCATAATGAAAAGTAAACTTAGGCGATACATCGTTTTTGACTGATCTTGTTTTCTTCAAAGTTAAAAGGACAGTTACAAGATATGGTAATCCTTTAAGATACAATTTTAAGTTTTCTAAATTTAACACAAAAAGTTTGATTATTTGAGAAATTTTCTTTTTTTATGGTGTATTCAAATTTATTTAGATGTCTCTCTTAAAATGTGTTTATCTAAATATATTTCATAAAGGTACCCAGTCACAGACAGCTACAGTCTGAGTAAAAAAAACTTTAAGGCCAGTAGACATTTTTGAGAAAATGGAAATATTTAAACTGAGGAATTAAAATACCATTTAATTGATAATTATTGAGCTTAAATAAAAGTAAAAAAAGTAGAAAAATTAATTTGCAAATATTTTATTATTAGAAAATATTACAGAACACACAGATGAATATTTGAGCCTGAGTAAAAACTTTAAGGCCAACATAGAAAATAACATATAAGAAAAAAAAAAAAAAATTACAACTTCTTAGAAGGTTGTGTAGGCGCCATTACATCAAATATTCTTGTTTTCATGGATGAAACGAGATTTTGACAAAGGGTGGGGTCGGTTTTATACCATTCATCTTCGATGCTCTGTTGTTGATGTAAAATGTCTCCCATTTGCATAAACTCTTCTTTCTAAGTCAGCCCAAAGGTTCTCGATTGGGTTCAGGTCAGGTGATCTAGCTGGCCATTTCACAGTTTCAACATTGTTGACTTGGAACTAATTTTTTGTGCTATTACTCGAATGGATCGGTGCATTGTCTTGCTGATATTTCCAGTTTTCTCCAGCAAGACATTCAGCATTTGGCACAAGAAGATTTGTTAGGACATTTTTGGTATCCTTGTGAATTCATTCTACCTGAAACGAATGCAATTGAGCCCACACCATTGTAAGAAAACAGTCCCAAGTCATGACAGCCCCTCCACACTAATTGGCTCTTCGAGAATATTTCTTTTTCATTCCTTATATCATGCCAGTAGAAATTCCAGCCATCTGGTCCATCCAAATTCCATTTTTTTTCGTCAGAAAAAAATAATTTCTATCCATTGGTTGTCCCAGGTCATGACTTTCTGGCCAAAGTTCAAACGCTCTATTTTGTGTCTCTGCAGTAACTGAGACTTAGTCAATGTTGCTGTATAAGTGTACCTTCCAGACCTTCTAATTGTGTTATAAATCGCTTTTTGACAAACTTTTAAACCTGTCGTCGGAATCAGTTTCCTGGTTGAGTACTTTCCAGTAGATGCAAGTTGGCAAACTCTTCTTTCATCAGGCGAGGACAAAGCTTTAGGTCTTCCCCCAGTATTCTTTTTACCACAATTGTCTTTCAATTTTAAAAAATTGTTAACTACAGTCTTTGATCTTCCTATCTTTATCGCAATAGCACGACTACTCATTCCTGTTGAAGACAAAGCTTCGATCTGCCCTCTTTTTCACGATCAGTTAACTTCTTACCCTTCGCCATCTTCACAAAGATCACCAATACTTCGAAGAAAGGTATGACAAATATGAAAATTGCAGCGTTGTCACAAGCTAGTAGTTGCAATGGTAATTACACGATTATATTATATTTATTTTTAAAAAATGACTGGTGGCCTTAAAGTTTTTACTCAGGCAGAAATACTAACTTTGTAAATAACCACATGTTTCTTATAATTATGTATTTACAAATTATGTTTATAGCCTTCATTTCGTATCAATGAACTTTAATAATTAATATTATTTGAATCCCTTTTTATTTCATTTTACATTTTCTCAAAAAAATTTTCTGGCCTTATAGTTTTTACTCAGGCTGTAAGTTTGTACTATTAATGCCGTTGTATGGGTGATAAAATCTTGTTTTTCTTTATAAGAACTGTAGGTTAGATTTTAATTAATAATCTATTTAAACACACTCCTCATTTACTATTTAGCAGTATAGTAGCTGAATAAAATATTAAAACCTCGCTTAATGTAACAGCAGATGCTCAAATCCTGTTCTTCGTGAAAAGAAATCGAAATTTTATTTATTTTAAAGATCAGACATTCAGATTTCGAATTTCAATTAATTTCAAGAATCCTTAAAAAGGAAGATGCAATTATTTCATCACGTTATTAAGATAATGAATTCAAGCATTCTAAGCTGTCAGTTGAATTCACTGCCAAAACTGTATTGTTTGTTAAACCGCCATAATGGTCTGCTATGGTATGGCGGTGTAGCAAACAATACAGTTTTGACAATTTTATAGGCGGTGTTTAAAACAATCTGTTGTCTGTTTTAATAATTTTCAAAATCTAATGAAATTTATATTTTTAATGATTTTACATATGCATTGAACTAAAAGGTTTCAAATGTATCCATAGAGAGATAAGGATTGATATTTTTGTTAAAAAAAAAATTTTCCCTTGTGTTTTTGTTCTTATTTGGCTTGGCTTGTTGCTCTAACGGTCATTTTTTGCATAAGAGGATTAATTAGACTGGGATTTACAATTTAAATTGGATTTCTAATTACTAAGAATCATTCATCTTCCAGCCAGGATTCGAACAAGCCTAGGGTCCAAAAGCCAGAGGGCCAGCCACTTGGCCATCAGACCGCCTTTTATTCTCTGTAACTCAGTGAAATGTCACTCAACTATGGTGTAAAATAGTGTTCTTTTTAGCTCAATGCATGCATAATAGATGTCTAAATGCAAACAAGTCAACGTGATATTTTTTACACATTCTTTAATTAAGGAATGTTTACCAAAAATAAAAAAAATAAAAATTATCTGTTGAGCCAAATTTTAACAAAAAATTTTGACATATATGTTCTAAAGTTCATGTCAATTTTCTGCAGGCTTATTGAACAATTGCAACAAACAAATTTTTTATAACGCATTATTTAGAATTTTTTTCTGAACGGCTACATTTATAATTTATCACTGATGACAGTCCTTAGACCCCTGATCACAGCCCTTAGACAGTTTCAATTTCAATCAACTCTTTTGGAATCTATATCCATAATCCCTTTTCCAGACTCACTGATTGGCAAAGCCGCACTCTACAGGCTCCCACAGAGACGGTGGCCAATGAGGAGCCGCATTCTACAAGTGACCACAGGATCGCCTATCGATTAGCATCTCGGACGACTTAAATCGATATGAGAGCCCTTTAAGCACCCCGCTCGCCTCTCCATCCAGAGTATTCGAACATGCGAACGCATACCAATCGTCTGTTTATTTCTCAAGGGGTTGTTTTGCAAGCCACCCCCTTTCCCGAAATCCGGTCACACTCCCTAAACTGTTTATATTCCTGCCGTCACTGATGGAAAAGGCGCATCAAACATTGAAGGAGGAGAGTGTCCGGCTCTCTTATTCTTAGTGCCAGATTGTCCGGCACTCTTTCGGACTGAAGATGCGCCTAATGGCCTCGAGTAAAAGGTCTTCCTGCATCGCTACTAAATGACCGTAACTGGGAGGACGTGAGCTGCAGTTGTGAGGGGCGATGATTCGTGGTCATTTGAGCGCAAATCTGTTGGTGGTAGGGGTTGAAGAAGGACTGCGAGTTTGATGCAGTGCATATTCAACATAGAAAAAGAAAAGTATTGATTAAAGTACATTGGTCGGTAGTTGTTCTTATAAGATGTTAGCAAAAAAAGCTTATTATTTACAGTAGGATTCAATATATCTAATGTATTCTTGAACACAGAATAAGGCTTGTGGTATGAGGTAGACTACGTAATGTATGTTTATATACCGGGTGATACAATCGACACATTTTGAGGGGTGGTACATACATTTGAGAGCTGAGTACATACGTACTAAAGTATACATTTTTTTTTTTTTTTTTTTTTTTTTTTTTTGTATAGGAATGTAGGGTTGAAAGTGACGCGCTAAGGTGCGAACACAAAAAATTGAGACACATAAATTGTTGACAGACATTGTTTATTGTCAATAATGTTGCAAACTTCTTCTTTGATTCAATGTCTACAATAAATGTTCAAAATTGCTGCCGCCCACACTAATACAGGCTTAGTAGCATCGGAGGAGTGATTGGCGAATGGATGTCAGGGTATTTCGCTCACGTTTGCAGTCGCAATTGAGCAACGAGATCTTCCAAGGACCATTCATTTGACAAAGCTTTTATTTATTCATGGATGGAAGTTTCGTATACCATATTGTTTGGATAACATACCATGCTGCTCATTACCATTTGACACTGTATTAAGAATGAATTGTCCCGGAACAAACCTTTAGAGAAGCCCCATTGAATAGCCTGAGGAAAAATGATTTAAATTTTTCCTTAAAATTAATTAAAAACTTGGCCAATTGACTAGGGCTCTGGCCTTTGGTACCACAGGCTTCAGTTTCTGAATCCTGGCGGTGGCAGGGATGTTTGGGAGTGGTTCTGAAATCCACTTTCAATTGTACGTCCCGGTCTAATTAGACTAAAGTGTGCACAAAATGACCGTGGAGCGCAAACAAACAAAAAAAAAAAAAAAAAAAAAAAACTGGTATCAATTTCTTTTTGTGACAGAATGACAAGTTGGCAAATTCGACTAGGAAAGCCGGTTTCCCCAATTGCAAAATTCAATATCCTTTCAGTAAAATTAAACTCATTTTATTGTCATTGGTTTGTGATTATTAATGACACGCTACAGTTCATCAGAGGACTTATTTACAGTTTAAAATTCAAACATGAAAAAATGCCAAACTTGTTATTTGCGAAAAAAAAAAAAAATGTCTTTGAGTAAAAACAATAGGTTTTTAAACAACAACAAGAAAAAATCCATTAGAATTTTTACAGACAAAAAGAAAAAATTATCCGAATGTGACATTTAAGTGAAAAAAGGAAACAAAACTCTTGAATAAATTTATGTTCCAACGTCTGAAGCATTAAAAAAAAAAAAAAAAAAAAAGAAAAAGACATTTCTTTTTACAGGAGGACCATCAATTGCGGCAATGTGATTAAAGATACATTACTTACATTTTTTTGTCTCTTCAGCAAAAGACGAGGTATTTACTAGCATAAAAATTCATCGTGTCATTATCTTGTTTACCATCGGATGAGAGCAAATTTCTTTGAAATTTTCCCTTCACAATTTTTTTTTTTTTAATCTTTTTTTTTTCTTCCCTCAGTGAAAAGTAAGTAAAGATCTAATTTTCTTTCAAAGTGTTTTGTCAACATCTTTTAACTCGTAAAAACTATTACTTTTTTTTTTTTTTCCCTTCATTTAAGAGAAGCACATGAAAAAGGTGAAACACTGAAATGATTGAATAATTTCTCAGTTGGAGAAGATAAAAGAAAGAGAAACGATTGAAAGCATGCATTTTTAATGTCTTGAAATTCTGATAGTCTAAATCTTATAAATTTTCCCAACAGCACAAGTCATAAACATTTTAGGCTGCAGTCTAAGTGGGAGATTTTTTTCCTATTCAAAACATAGACGAAATGAATTACATATTCTTTTTTATTTTATGAATTATTGCTTTTCATCATAATTTTAAATGCATTTAATTTCGAATTGAAAGGGATTCAAATATATTTAAATAGCCATTTATTTTGAGTCAACTTTATTATTGTTTTGTTTTAAAAATTTCGTTCAGGCTGTAATCAAATAATAAGAAAAATAAACTAAAGAAATTGAATAATATAAGTAAGATTATATTTCTAAGTTTAAATTTTTTAACCAAAGCAAAAATGTTGCAACAATTTAAAATTTTAATGAATTGCTTTTATTTCAAAGATGAAGTTTTTTGAGTATTATTTTAAACAATTTGTTATTTCGAAATTTGAAAATAGAATTGAGAAAGATCGGAAATAAATGTTTGATTTTTGAACATCATTACAAAATTTTAATATTCTCTCCCTTTTAAAGCAATTCATTTAAATAGAGGATGAAACTTTTCTCTGAAAGATAATGGCAATTCTAGATAGGTTATGAATTCAAAAATGGATACTATTGTCAACAATAGTATTCATTAAATGTAATTGTTTATGCACAATACTTAAAAATTATTTTTTTAAAAAAATCCAAAGAACAAATAGTTAGGCAGATATGCATGTATTTTTTAATACAATAATATTTGGTTGAAATCTAGAATACTGTGACCCTGAGGAGGTCGCCAATCTTGTAACCCGAAATATTTCTGCCTATTTCTTTAGGGTTACAATATTCTAGAGGAATTTATAACTTCTTTTCGCAACAATATAATGACTATTTATTTCTACTTTGATAGTTATTTGCAGAATTTTTTTAGTTATAGTAAATAAAGGTCATAAATATATATTCTTTAAAATATTTATTCCGATTTTTGATATTCTGAAATTATGGATTATTCTGAAATTATTAATTATTCTGAGATTATTCTTATAATGTATTTCGGCCACTGATACAAAAAAAATAAACAATTTTTATAATGTTGCCACTCATGAAAATATGAAACAAACAAGAAAAACGATTTTTTAATTTATTAATAACTTATATTTGATTATCAAATAATTATTTTCTTTTTGATGCTGTTGAAATAGTTAAGTTTTTATAAACAGCCGTTACTTGAATTGACGCGGAAAAACAATTTTTAAATTTTAAAAAGTTAGTTTACAGAAGAAAAGGCCGTTGAAACGTATTAAATTTTTCTGTGGTTTTCTGATGTTGTTCTTTCTTGTTTTCTTCATTCATTTCATAAGGCTATGCACGACAAATTTTAGTGAGGCAATTAAAAACATTTTCGCCTCCAACAAAGGATACATCAGAATAAAATCTAAGTTATTCTTTTTGGTTTCTTTTTTCCCCCACTTTTTAAAAAATTTTGTTTATCATTCGCATTCGGTTCCCGTAAACATATTTTTTCCCCACATAATAGGGAAAAATAAATAAATAAATAAAAATGGCATATTAGCTAATAATTTTGGCGTAACTTTATCGTAACATTGATTATTATCTCTTTTCTAAATGATACATTTATGTAAGTTAAGCAAAAACATAATTCCACATAACAGTTTGGCGATAAAACGATTAAATTTGGCGTAAATTTAGGAATAAAATTTCGGTTAAATAATGATATATTTTGATGTTAAAGCTGCAATATGTGGCGTAAAAGAAAACATAAAAATTTTTGTCATAATTGTGGTAAAATTTTGGCGTTAAAGAGATATAAATTGGCCTAAAGACAATTTTTAGGCATAATTTTTTAACATAATAGTGCTTAGTTTTGGCGTAAAAGCAATGGCATTTGGCACAAAAAATATTCAAGGAATAAAAACATTTTTTTGAGATAAAAATTTGGCGATAAAACATTAACTTTGGCATAAAGTAATTTAAAATACAAAATTCGCTTAGTGGAAAAGTTTGGCGATAAAACGATAAATGTTGTTGATAAAGCATTTCAAGGATTAAAATTTTGGCAGGATAGTGATAATATTTGGCGTTAAAGCTATAATATTTGGCTTAAAAACACTTTCAGGAATAAACTTGATGTAATAGATATTTGGCTACGAATGTTGGCGTACTAATAATGTTTCGCAATAAATTTTGGCGAAATAGCGTTTTACAATGACACCGTACTTCGACAGCCATTTTGTTTGTTTACTTGGTGATTTGGCATCCAAGTGAAGGATTTTAGCGTAATTTCATTACACCACGAAAACTACCTGGTTTATCCATTACTATACTTACTTGCCGACTTGGCATTCTGGCGATGCATTTGGCACAGAGGTAAAATGTTTCTACATGCTTCTAGATTTTTACCTAATTTTTTTAAAAAAAAAAATAACGAATTAATTAAAAACAGCATCAAACAATAAGATATTTTTAAATGAGACAAAAATTGTAAAAAAGAAAATAATAAAATAAAAATGAAAATAATATTGTTTATTGTTCAAAGACAAAAAAATTTAAATATTAGCTCACTATTTAATCAATGAACGTATTGGTATAAATCTAAACATTGATTAAAAGTTTTAACGGAATCATTATCTTTCCTTATAACAGTGAAACGTACAAAATTGTTTGAAATTCAAAAGATTCTGAACAATAACGGATCCCTAAAATCAAGGTAAATAAATTGTTAAATAAAAAAATCGGCTTTATTGTGAATACTTGAAGAGGAAAACAAATGAATAGAGACATAAAATATTGAATTCTGACTAAACAAATCTTATGCATATATCCACTCAAAAGATTTCCATACAAATCAGCATTCAAAGAATTAAACATATCCCTCACGAAATAACTGGCCATTCTTTTCTTCCACCCTTCCCCTTTCACCCCCCAACCAATTGTCGTGGTTACAGTTAACACACAAAAACGCAGTTATCACCCACCGGGGTAGAAAATACACCACGTGATTCCCCAACGATGTTATAACAAACAAAATTTTCCTCACTGTTCTAAAAGAACTTTCGATGGTTTCGTTTAAATACAGTTAGAAAACTAACTGCGTGCGAAGCACAAAAGGCTTCTTCGCTAGGCGTCCGCCTCACGCGATGTTTAATAATTCATTCATGGTGGATGGCAACACCCGCTGAAGAGACCGATTTCGGCCGTGTTCTGCGGTTCTTCCAAAAGGAATGAAAGAACATGCTGCCTTTTTTTTTTATTGTTGTTTTCGAACGATTTCGACAGTGTGTGAAAAAAAAGTGAACAAAGCGACAGTCTCGATTGCACGTGAATAAATGAAGCACACCTGTAGTCAGTGCTAATATTGAGCGCATTATTTGCAATGTAATCTGTCTCAAAGAGATCCCCACAAAAGGCGCTTTCAGTTGTGCCAATAATTGTAAGAATGGAATTATTTCTGATTTCCTGCTCTTTGTGGAGATGAATGGAAAATCAGGCGGAATATTAGATTTATGTTTCAATGATGAATAAAAATTGATTTTTTTGTTATATAATTCTGTATTTTTTGGTGTATTCAAATCAATACGTTTTTTTTTTTTTTATAACACATTTATGTTCGTATCTGTTTTTGTGTTTGAAAAGTATTCCAAATGTTTTTAACGAATGTTTGAGGGATTTTTCATATCTAAATTTTAATTTTCTTAGTTCAAATTTCTGCCAAATTTTTCTCATTTTGATTAGAAAACTTATTTATTTCCTTCGTTTTCAGCATAGGATGTTAGTTAAGTTTGTTACATTTGTAAAACGTCTTACCGATTTTGAAAAACTCACTTATTTTTAAATGTATAAAAGAAAAAAAACAACAGAAGATTTCCTCAAATTTTTAATTTTTCTCTTGCTTAAAAGCTAATTCGACGATTTGCCTGGTTGACAGAGAGCCTCAGTTGCATAGCAACCACTATCTCCAGCTTTGTGAATGAGAGAAGTACCTTAAGCATTAAGCCCATTGATTAGATAGAAAAGGAGTAACGTATACATATATATACACACACACACACACACACACACACACACACACACACACACACATATATATATATATATTCATTTATTAAAAAATTAACTTATTAATTTTTTTTTTTAATAAAAAAAAAAAATTATGCCTACATAATTTTTTTTTTTCATATTATTATTATAATTTTTAAGTAGGTAATAAAAAAATAAACAATAGAAACAAAAAACAATTGGAGGGGACATTGTGACTCAGTGGAGGAACTGCATAGCCATTCGGAAAGGAGGATATCGAAACGTTAATGAATAATATTCAGAACAGCGTGAGGTCTTTTGCGATTTTTGAAATCAGAAATGTCGCCAACATGGTTGCTGAGATCATTCAAAACAAAATTATTAATATTTGAAATGGAGTTGTAAAATTTTGTGAATTTTATCAATAAATTGCATGATAGAAAACTTGAGAGGGAAAGAGCATGTCTGATATCCTCATTTCGAAAAAAAAAACCAGGGCGCATGTGTAATCATACGTAGGATTTTATTTTCAAGTCTTTGTGTGATCTCGAAATTCGACGGAGCAGTAGATCCCCAAATAGGACTCGCCTATGCAAGTATTGGAAGCAAGTAAGCAAGATAAATGAGTATTTTTAATTTTCAAGGACTGAAAGCTAATTCATTATCGCATTGTATTTTTCAGGATGCAATAGATGATGTCGGGGCCAAGTTTATTATATTGGAACAATGACATGCATTTACATCTTTTAATTACCTTAATATTGAACATACAAAAATTGCAATTAACTATGTAAAATATTTATTTAGGAACAAAGTACAGATTTGTTATTAATCATGAAGTAAATGTGTAAAACTAACAATTTTTTTTTTTTTACAAGGTACGTTGGACCTATTTGACGTTTTAATTCGATTTCATAATTAACGTCTCATTTAGTGCATTTAATTCAATACCCTACTTATATATAAAAAAAGATTATAGAAATTCAGAAATTATACTTGAGCTAAATATCATTAAAATTTATAATGAATAATTGTGAATTTTAAGTATTGTTAACATCTTTTTTTTCCAAAAAATTGGTCATTTAACTTCCATGCTGATATAGAAAACTGTTTACAAATGATAATTTTGATTATACATATTTCTGATCCCAGAAGTCTTGAAAAAATCAATTTTAATGTTTTAATTCAATACAAATGAGATATAATTTATCTATTTATCTAATAACCTACTTGTGTCATCTCCAGTAATCTATAATTTAGTCTTATGGTTAAAATTTGAAATAGTACAATAATTTTCGACTCTGGCAACGAAATGCGTTATCTCATTTCTTTTAATGTTAGTTTAAATAATCATATACAAATTTGAAAAAGTATTCCTTGTGAACTATGAGATTGTAATAATTAAATTGTTCTTCTTTGTATAAAATGTTCTTTGAAAAGCTTTTTAACGCACTTTTAATTAAAAGGGCATCACACTATATATTTAAATTAATTTCATGATTTAACTAAGGACATTTTTTTTCTAATTTTTTAAAATTAAATTAGACAATTATATCACTTGAATGTTAGAAGTTTACTGCGATGATAATTCTTTAAACGTTTTTATAAAAATTATTTAATTAGAGTAAAAAATGCTGTCAATTTTCCTATTCAGATAACTGAAATATTTTTTTTTTTTTTCATTTTTCGATTCTTTTGAAATTTTAATGCTGCTCTTGAACTTCTTTTTTAATTCTCGTTTTAGATATTTTTCTCCTTTCGAAATAGCTATTTGTTGCGAAATATTAAACAGGAAAAAATAAACTTTACTTCTTAACCCAACAAGCATCAAATCTGTGTGCAACATAATCATTTTTATAACATACTTTGATAAAAGAAAAAGGACAAGAAAGACCACCTTTGTTAGAAAACAGAAAAACCATTCAAAGATTAAAAAAAAACAAGAGTTCAACCCTCTCCAGCCATTGCAAAAGAGGCCATGGCGAAGAATTAAGCCATATTCAAGTCCAAATATCAGCTTTTGAGCTCTTTTTTTTCCCCTTTCTCCTCTCCTTGAGGAGAACGCCTCTGCTCTCAGATGCCTTTTCACAGATGAATTGCTTGTTTTTATAAAGGGTTCTCCCCTCCCCACCCCCACCCCCACCCTGCCATGTTGAGATACGTTTCTTTTGACGTTCGCTGTAACGTAAGAAACCGGGCAATCACAGAAATACAACTCTTTGTGCTCTTATTGATTACCGCTGTTATGTTTTGACGTGAGGATATGGAATGTACATTATGCATCTCTTTTTTTTTTTCTTCTTTTTTCCTTCCCCCTCTTCCATGATTTCGACTCTCGCCGTTCTGACTGGCATGGCTCTCCCCCCCCCATTCCCCGCACCCCCAGTCTTGGAGGGGTTGAAGACCAGTCATCAAAGAAAGCAAAATAAAGAGATGGTGGTAAATAAATCCCGATTTGACGGAGAGGTTGTCATGTCGCTCGATGATTGGTTGCAGCAGGGAGCGTCGAAAAGTTATGGGGTGGATTATTATGTTACCGAGATTTTTTTAATGCTTTTTTTTTTTCATTATTATTTCTTTGCTTTGGACTCATTATGCGCCTATTTTGCGGAGATTTCTCGTTAGGGGTGGCGGAGGGAGGGTGTTTTTATTATCCTCCACCCCCATCCACCCAGCATTCTGTGATTTTTTTTATATTTATTTACTTTGCTAGTGTTGCGAAGATTGAAAACGATCTAGCAAAGGAGAGTGACGTTTTGAGAGTGAAAGATGAAAACATTAGCGGTGTGAATGATTCGGAATTACATCTCAGCTGAATAATCAGACGTGAGAAGATCTGTCTCTGAATATGGATGATCATTTTTCTTCTCCTGAATATGTATTTATAACACTTTTTATGACTGTGTGAAAATAAGAGATTCGATTTGATAAATTCGCTAGGGTATTTAAAAGACGATTTTTAAAAAAAAAAAAATTTTTAAAGGGGGAAAAAAATTGAAGAATAAGCCAATATATTTAAATTGACAAATCATGGGGAAGAATATCATAATATGCTTTTTGAATATTATGATATTCTTCCACATCCTTCTTATGATATTCTGCCACGTTCTTGGCAAATAAATTGTTTCGGTATCATGGGCCAAATTCATTGCCTTCGTGTTAGGCACGATTGGTAGTTGGTTAATTAAATTGATATTTGCTCTAAATTCGGTAAGTAAACAAATAAAAAAAAAAAAAATCTGTAAGAAATAAAAAATTTTTAAGTCATAAAAATTTGGCGATAAAGCATTAACTTTTAGCGTGACAGAAATTTAAAAAACAAAATTAGCTTAGTGAAAAAGTTTGGCGATAAAGTAGGATAGTGATAATATTGGGCGTTAAAGCTATAAACTTTAACTTAAAAGTACTTTCAGGAATAAACTTTGACGTAATAGCTGTTTGGCTACTAATGTTGGCATAATACCAATGCTTCATGATGAAATAGCGTTTTCAATGACACCGAACTTCGACTGCCATTTTGTTTGTAAACTTGGCGATTTGGCATCCCAGTGACGGATTTTGGTGTAATATCATTTTACCACGAAAACTACCTGGAATTTACACAGAATTGTTCTGTTCTAATAGTGCTAAATTTTGGCGTAAAAGCAATAACATTTGGCGCAAAAGTATTCCAGAGATAAAATTTTTTTAGTGAAAAAAATTTGACTATAAAGCATTCCCTTTTGGATAAAATCACATAAAAAAAAAAAAAAAAAAAAATCGCTTAGGAAAAAAATTTGACTATAAAGCATTTTTTGGCTTAAAAAAACTTATATAACAATATTCGCTTAGTGAAAAATGGCGATAAAGCAATAAATGTTGGCGATATAGCATTAAATTTTGCCATAAAATCATTTCAAATAACAAAATGTGCTTAATGAAAAAGTTTGGCGATAAAGCGATAAATGTTGGTGCTAAAGCGATAAATGTTGACGATAAAGCATTTCGAGGATTAAAATTTTGGCAGGAAGGAGGATGAAAGAAGGTTATAGAAGCTATTATTAAGAAAAAAGAAGATTTAATGCACAACAAATATTGCATTTTTAGCATAAAAATGCAATATTTGTAATACAATACAAATATATTTTTAGCACAAAAATTCACAATTTTATCTTAAGCTATTATATATTGCTTCGGTATCTGTTGATTTGTTACTGTTATTTTTATAAGCTATATATATTTTTTGTAAGTACATTTAGAGTATTAGAATGCGTTTTAAGTGAATACAAATTCTACATCGTTAAAGTTGTAAAAAAACACTTTGTTATGAAAAAAATTTTAATACATATTTGAAATCACAAAAGTTATTGAATTTATTTGATATATTCTTCTAAATCCGTGAGTAAATATCATAGCACATAAGATTACGGTAAAGAATCGGAAGCCGGAAAAAATCTGGCTCAGAAGTTTTTTTTTTTTTTTTTTTTTTTTTTTGCCGACTCTTCAACTGTGGCAATAAAACATTAATCTGCAAAAATAAAAGGATTGAATTGCTGACAGTAAAAAGGAATCATCGTTTTCCATGGGTAACTTTTGTTTTTGAATTCATTAAATTCGGGTCTCAGCATTCAGCAACAAAACCAGAAAGGAAATGAAAAATTTCCCGATGATTGCAGTCTATTTATTTACTTACAGGTCAACTTTGACCTTCCGCGAATCTAATCTGTCCCATTACTCCACGGCGCACTCACTGAGTTGTGAAATGTCGTAATCGATTGCACAAAGTATGAAAATGGCCTTTTTACGGCACTGCATACAAAAGATCTTATTTTGTTCGGCCCTCTTGGAGCTGGAAGTCGGACTGCAATTTCTGGAAGGAAGTCGTTCTGTTATCTGTGGCAGCTATCTGCCAAAAACTGTTGGAGGCGCTCTCGAATGGGGCTTTGCGCTTGGATGACCAAATCTGCCACTTTTGTGCTGCTGCCAGAGATAGAGCATTGGAAATGATTAGGGTTATGCGTCGCTATCTAAACAACCCAACAAACATAATGGGCATGCGTATTGACTTGTCTATTGTTGTGGAATCGACGGGGAATTTTGGAGTGTTTTGTTTTTGCTTTTTTTTTTACATTCTTTTCAACAATTTGGGGAAAAAAAAAACTATTTATAAGACTAATATATATATAATTTGTTCCTCAACAATTTGTTTCGCCCGTAATAGCTTCGTTTTATTTCCTTCTTTTGGTGCAGAATAAAACTATATCGGAATTCAGTAGGAAATTGCTGTTTTGATGTTCGTACTTGTTCTGTATTATTCTAATAAAAAAAAAAAAAATTCCCTGTTTAATAATTTTTAAACTCGATATACGATTTGTTGAACTTGACAGCGATTGACATTTTAAGATGTTAAATGGAATCTTTTAAACAATCTGTTAAGTGGTATATTTTAAACAATCCGATAAACAGAATCTTTTAAACAATCCGTTATACGGAATGTTTAAACAATCTGTTAAATGGTATATTCTAAACAATCTGTTAAATGCTATATTTTAAACAGTCTGTTAATTGGAATCTTTTAAACAGCCTGTTAAATGGAATATTCTAAACAATCTGTTAAATGGAATATTTTAAACAATCTGTTAAATGGAATATTCTAAACAATCTGTTAAATGGAATATTTTTAAATAATCTGCTAAATGGAATATCACATAAATGAATTTTTAAACAATCTGTTAAAAAAATGAATTTTACATGTTAAAAAGGAAACCAATAAAAAATGTATTAGTATAAAGAATATAAAACTAAAGGAAAAAACATACTTCCCTCAAATATTGAACAGTTAAATACAGTGACTGAAATTGGTGTTAAAAGTCTGAAATCTTTTTTTCGTTTAAAAAAATTAAATTTCAATATACATATTCACAAAAAATACAAAATCAGAAGTATAACAATTTCTCTTAAAACAGGAGAAAACATATTCAAGAAAATTTGTCTTTGCACTTCTAAAGCTTTGTTAATAAATATTATCACTGAACCAAATTAAAGTTAAAAAAATACTTATAGTAAAAAGGTGTTTCATGTTCGTTAAAACATGTAAATATTATTAATGAAATGCATATTTTACAATCTTAGTCTTTTTTAAGAAAAAAAAAGTTTTTAAAGCTCTAGCTCGATTATTATTCAGAAAATAACATAAATCAACAACCGACCCTAACTATTTCTATTTTTTTGCTCATCAGTGTCATTTTGATTGTTTTTAGTTTCGAAATTAAAAAAAATGTTCTAACTATTAATATGATCTTATTCGATAATTGTATTTTATCATGAAAAACAATTATTCTTGAAAGAATGGTGTTTATATATAAATATTTATACTTTACAAGATTAATGACATTCCATCTTTTTCAAGTATGTGTAAGTAATATAGTATGTATATTATTTTATTAATACAATTATTATTTAAATAATGGTGTTTAGTGTTTGCTAAGTAATGTTAAAGGCCATTATTGAACAATATGCTCAGTAAATTTGTATAACACATTGTTCATGAAATGCGACACAAACTTAACTAATGATATAAATGCTTAATCACAGCGATTAGGGTCCTGATGGCCGACTGGGTAACGTTCTGGTGCTCGATACCACATGTTTTTGGGTTCGAATCCCGTCGGTGCCATGGATGTCTGTAATGATTTGCAACCCACTTTAAGCAGTAGCTCCCGGTCTCATATGACCATAGAGCGTCACAGATCCCAAACAAACTTCTTGTAACCCCACATCATTCCCAAAGTGTAAAGGGGTAATTCAGCTCTAGGCACAGTGCTGTGATATAGTGCAGTAGTAATTACAGCGATTAAATGTTTGACACACACAAAAAAAAGAAAATAAACTTTAATCTTTTTGTCATATCTTAAATTTATCTTTAAAGCAACAGCTATATTAATAATTCTAAGCAAGGAACAACATTCACTGCTCATTTTACTGCTTCCGTTTTTAATATAAATTTAAAAAGGATTACAAATCATAATTTCGAAAAAAAATATTTATTAAACTGTTCAAAGTACCTAAAAATATCAAAGAAAAATTAACATTGTAAAATACGAATTTCCAAAAAAAATAAATATTAATTAAAAAATAGCTGTTTTTTTCACTTTACTGAAAAAACATTCAACTGAATGAAAAATATGAAGAACTGTTTTTCAACACCAATGATCAGATTATTTGCATCCCGATGAATCCATGTAGAGATTCATCGGATACAAATAGTCTGGTCATTGTATAATGTGTTATTTATATAAAAAAATGGATGCATTGAACTGTCTACCCATCAGATATGAGATGCTATAGAAGTTTATATTTCTATTAAATTGAAGGTAAGAAATATAATTAAGTGCAATATTAATGTAGCGAAGGAAATTTACACACAAAAATAGTCCTTCATGAGCTGTTGGTAGTTTCATATTTGTTGCAATTCATATAAAGTTGCTTATAGCAAATGTCATAAAATCATTTCCTTTTCAATAAGCAAGGAAACGAAGGGAGTGAGTAATTTTTGTGAAAGTAAAAGAGTGAGAAGTAATTTTTGTGTCAGTAAGTGTTTCACTTTCAGAAAGCAAGAAAAAGCTCTTTATTCGTGAATTTCTAATGTTTCATGATTTTCTTAAATTAATTTATGAAGTACCAATTTGGAACAACAATAATAAGGAATCTTCAATAAATAAAAAGTCAAAGTATGAATTAGTAATGATGGCAGTGAACGGCATTCTGTTTACTAAAAAAGTAATTACAGTACAATAGTGAACTCAGGGAGTCTTCAATGAATAAAAGGAATTATGAATTAGTGGGCAAAGAATGGCATTATATTAAACGTTAAAATCTTGCTAATTCCGAGAATTTTCAAAGTCTATAAAAAAAAACTGCTTTTGGTCGATAGCAGTGGATGAAGATATCTTCTCCATCATCAATGATTTACAACTGCTTGTTGGCCAAACATCCCAGTCTCTGAGTGCAGATCTTCACCAGTGGAGCGGCGAGCAGACGCATTTTTCATGGCGGCCACTTTGTTTCGCCCCTTTCTTCGCGGCATCCATCATCCCTCAACCCTTTCATCCTCCCGGTCATCTGGGATCAGGGAGGGCAGGAAGACACGGAGGAATGGGTCTCGTACGTAATGGCGGC